>JASAMV010007404.1:0-46159 GCA_030248065.1 Rhynchonema sp. JSB1_4
CACTACGCCAACACAAAGCCCGATTTCGGAGCTGGCAAAATGGTGAAACGAAAGAGATTGATTTTCCACCCATTCCGGATATCCCTACTCCGGGATCTCAAATATGAAAAACTAGGTACAATACAAGCTTTTTTTCTCAGATACTGGGTGTTGCGGGGCTGGTGTTACGTACGAGCTCATGCACGCTATCAATCGCATCCATAATCCATACGCGTCTGCGCATTTGTGTTCACCATGGATTTGCGCGCGTCGAGCTCGTAGTCATAATGAAAAACGAAATGAAAATTTTTCTGTGTCAGTTTCCAGTTTTTCATTTCCATTTTCCATATGACTACGCGCATGTTGGAAAATGGAAATGAAACTAAAAATTTTCTGTGTAAAATCTGACCAATCACCGACCGACAATTGACCAGCACAGAAAATGTTTTGTCATTCTCATTGCTTGACTGTCGCAGAAAACGTTTCGTTTCATTTCCATTTCAATTGTTCAGTATACATGTTTGTCATATCGAAAATGGAAATGGAAAAACTCAACATAGAAAAAATGTTACTTCTATTTGCCATTTTCCAGGCGTGTTTGCAAGCGCCTCTGTTGAATTGTGAACACAAACGCGTGTCGGCTGGGTTTGTAGCGCACGAAAACAGCAGAGTTTTGAAGCAGACGACCTATATTTAGTCTAGTCGCTAGACAACAATTCTCTGTTATTTTGTGCCAGTGGAGATATGCGATCTGAAGGCTACGATTACCGATATAACGTAGACATCCTTCATATATGCAAACCAAGTCACAAATGTGACTAGTCCTTCAAAGTTGTTTAAAACTTTTTTCTGGTTCGTTTCGAATTTTTTTTCCAACCCTGGGGTAGGTGGACCGAAATCCAAAGGGTTCACATTGTCGTCATCGAATTTGCCGTTGCGCAGACGCCGATCTAGCGAATGGGCCCTCGGCGCCCAACGAGCGCACGACTGGGCCGCTGGTGGCGTCCTCCGACGACCTTGTTAAAATGTGGGGGCAGATGGGCTTTAAAGGGTCTCCGCCATATATATGCGACCGAAACCAATCTCAATGAGACTTGGGACCGTGAGTGGGCTTGGTCCAAAACACTCACGGCCAAGAAAATTTTTTCCCATATCAGCTCTCTGTCTGAGCCAGGAGGGCTAGAAGGTAAAAAAATTTGACCCTACCTCAGCACCTTGAAATTAAAATATCGATCTGTTTCGCATATTCTTTGCGTGCAGTTTGTTCACAAATCTTTCATAAACGCCTTGGGTCTAATTTAGAACCACATTCAGTTTTTTGGCACTACCACAGCTCGCGCTATTTTGCCAAAACCACCTAAATTTTCGAAAAAAAATTTTCCGTTGTATTTTCCGGTCACATAGAAAGCACACAGAGCTTTCATATAAAGTAGGCAAGAAAGCCCGTATATCATGCTATTCAGGCGATCAATGACTAATTTCCCACCGCTGGTAAGTTTCGACAAAAGCTCGCTCAACTGTGGTGAACCTCAACTTTTTTGCCATTTTCTGTGGATCCCAAGCACACTTCTATCTCATATTTTCCTATTTTAATAACAATGTACCGAGGTGATATATGGCACGCTAGATAGCAAAAATATAATTGTTGTTAATTATGTGCAAATCTAGGTTGGTCCAGCTGCATCCTTGGAGGTACGAGCAATAAATGAATTTTACACAAAATTCATAATTTTCGCAAATTTTCACTTCCGTCATATTTTTAGCCTATCTACAGTTGGGTAGGAATTGTGGCTTTTGCTGTCCCATGAAGCCCCAACGTTGTTGTTGTTTATCGATCAAAATCCAAAATTCTAGTTCTAACGTATCCTGAGAAAAATCGTGTTAAGTGAAGGCACCGCAGACGCTGGTCCTGTTGTAAGCCCGGTTGTAGTTCCAAGTCCAACGCATGGACCTCGATTAACACGATTTTTTGTCAGGATACGTTAGAACTAGAATTTTGGATTTTGATCGATAAACAACAACAACGTTGGGGCTTCATCGGACAGCAAAAGCCACAATTCCTACCCAACTGTAGATAGGCTAAAAATATGACGGAAGTGAAAATTTGCGAAAATTATGAATTTTGTGTAAAATTCATTTATTGCTCGTACCTCCAAGGATGCAGCTGGACCAACCTAGATTTGCACATAGTTAACAACAATTATATTTTTGCTATCTAGCGTGCCATATATCACCTCGGTACATTGTTATTAAAATAGGAAAATATGAGATAGAAGTATGCTTGGGATCCCCAGAAAAAAGCAAAAAAGTTGAGGTTGACCACAGTTGAGCGCGCTGTTGTCGAAACTTATCAGCGGTGGAAAATTAGTCATTGATCGCCTGAATAGCATGATATACGGGCTTTCTTGCCTACTTTATATAAAAGCTCTGTGTGCTTTCTATGTGACCGGAAAATACAACGGAAAATTTTTTCCGAAAAATTTACGTGGTTTTGGCAAAATAGCGCGAGCTGTGGTAGTGCCAAAAAAATGAATATGGTTCTAAATTAGGCCCAAGGCGTTTATGAAAGATTTGTGAACAAACTGCACACAAAGAATATGCGAAACAGATCGATATTTTAATTTCAAGGCGCTGAGGTAGGGTCAAAATTTTTTACCTTTAAGCCCTCCTGGCTCAGACAGGGAGCTGATATGGGAAAAAATTTTCTTGGCCGTGAGTGTTTTGGACCAAGCCCACTTACGGTGCCAAGTTTCATTGAGATTGGTTTCGGTCGCGTATATATGGCGGAGCCCCTTTAAAGCAGCTGCATTTGTTTGTGTGTCAGCTGCCGGTCGCCAATTTCCACAGACGCAGTCCGCCCATATTCGTGCCCATATCCCACCCATTTTAACAAGGTTGGCTGACAACGCCACCAGCTGCTCAGTCGTGCGCTCGTTGGGCGCCGAGGGGGCATTTGCTAGATCGGCGTCTGCGCAACGGCAAATTCGATGACGACAATGTGAACCCTTGGATTTCGGTCCACCTACCCCAGGGTTGGAAAAAAAATTTGAAACGAGCTTGAAAAAGTTTTAAACAACTTTAAAGGACTAGTCACATTTGTGACTTGGTTTGCATATATGAAGGATGTCTACGTCATATCGGTATCGTAGCCTTCAGATCGCATACTCCACTGCACAAAATAACAGAGAATTGTTGTCTAGCGACTAGACTAAATATAGGTCGTCTGCTTCAAAACTCTGCTGTTTTCGTGCGCTACAAACCCAGCCGACACGCGTTTGTGTTCACAATTCAACAGAGGCGCTTGCAGTCATGCTGGAAAATGGCAAATAGAAGTAACATTTTTTCTATGTCCAAGTTTTCCATTTCCATTTTCGATATGACAACACGCATACTGAACAATTGAAATGGAAATGAAACGAAACGTTTTCTGCGACAGTCAAGCAATGATAATGACAAAACATTTTCTGTGCTGGTCAATTGTCGGTCGGTGATTGGTCAGATTTTACACAGAAAATATTTCGTTTCATTTCCATTTTCCAACATGCGCGTAGTCATATGGAAAATGGAAATGAAAAACTGGAACGTACATAGAAAAATTTTCATTTCGTTTTTCATTATGACTACTAGCTCGACGCGCGCAAATCCATGGTGAACACAAATGCGCAGACGCGTATGGATTATGGATGCATTGATAGCGTGCATGAGCTTGTATGTAACACCAGCCCCGCAACACCCAGTATCTGAGAAAAAAAGCTTGTATTGTACCTAGTTTTTCATATTGAGATCCCAGGGCTACACCCGGAATGGGTGGAAAATCAATCTCTTTTGTTTCAAGCGTTTTCCCCGAATAGAGTCCCCAACTGGAACAAGCTAATAGAAGATCAATGCCCAGTCTGTACTGCCCACAATCATTTTTCTGACTCGTGCCCGCGTTTGCATGGCCGCATTGCATTCGATGGCATGTGCGATCTACAGTAGTTTTGTGTTATGGTTTGGGCTCCTCATGTACTTTGGTAGAAGCAGTACATCCGTTTCACGGGAAGGGGTACCAATAATCGTAATCCGAGTACATACTATTATTTCCTAGGGTATACGATTAATTCTGCGTGCAGTACGTAAGCAACGCGCGCTTATTCCCTTAACCACTGCACCAGGTCACACGCGTGCGTACTCGGGTGAACGATTATTTACACGTGCGGCACGCGTATGGGAAATCAAAGTGCAGTGGTTAAAGGTTCAAGCGCGCGTTGCTTAAAGCGGCCCCGCCGCTATTGTTTTTTGGTTTTCGACCTCGGTTTTTTTTCACTTATATCGTTTGTTGGCATCGGGATCAAGAACATTTGTTTTGACGAAATCCACCAAAATGGCGATTACCCATCGAAATCGATCCGCCAAGATGGTCTTCGTGAACAAAACCGTCCGATATTGACGCACATTTGCACATGATGATCAGGAATTACAAGAGAAATTCAAAATCACTGGGCCGTGATATATCCGGCGGGTTGCGGTTGCCTGATAAAACATTAGCTCTTTTGTAAGTGACAAATGTTTTGTCAACCTACCGAAACGCGCAACCTATATCACATCTCTGTGATTTAAATTTTCCTTCGGAAATCCTGATTTCCATGCACAGATATGTAGTACATGTCAACTGCGTCAATATTGGAGTGATTTGTTCCCGCACGGCCATGTTGTGGATCGATTTCGGTGGGTAAACGTAAGTTTGGTGAAGTTCTTGAAGGTTAATGTTCTTCATCCCAAGTGCCAACTAACGCTTAAAATAAGAAAAACGATTTCCAAAACCCAAAAACACTATAGCGACGGGCCCATTTTAAGCACTACACGCAGAATTAATCGTATACCCTAGGAAACAATAGCATGTAAAATAACACTACGCCAACACGAGCCCGATTTCGGAGCTGGCAAAATGGTGAAACATTCATACGTGGCTGCTGATTTGGGAAACGTTACGTATTGGAATACAACGTGGAGCATGATGATTTTCTCTTTCTTTGTGTTTTGCAGGGTCACCACCACCGAAATCGGGCTCGTGTTGGCGTTGTTTGTCTACTCGGATTACGATTATTGGTACCCCTTCCCGTGAAACGTACTGTAAATATCGAGCGTCGAAGCAGATCGGCGCTTTCAAACGCATGCGAAAACATCGTGCCAACAAACGGTCTTCCTAAAACTTTGCTCAGTTCATTCGTCGAAGCACAAGGCCAAACCACACCAAAATTTAACACAAAAAAACTAGTTCGCTTACGCAATCGAACGCGGTGCTAAAAGTGCCTAAAAGTGCAATAACGGCTCATATCTAGCCTCACAAAAGGGCTTCGGTACTTATTGGGTCGCCCAGGGGAGAAGTGCCAAGAAACCGCACTTGCTCACTTTTGATTTCGTTCTGGCAGACGAACGGTTGGAGGGCAGAACCGGCTCCATCACATGCACCAGCCACTTTCCGCACGCCGTCCATTCCATTGGCATACGCGACGCATACTTTTTCTCCCTCGATTTTAATCCCATTGGTAAGCCATTTTGGCACTGGCACATCGGAGCTTTCATCGATCCATTCGAACCTGGCATCGGTCCCAGTCGCTTTTGCGCCGATCCAGACGAGGCTGCCGGCTTTCTGAAGCAGAGTGTCATACGTCTGTCTCCCAATGTCCAATATTTTATGCGTTGTGTAAAGCCAGTAAGATCTGCTCGCTAACTAAAGATAAACGCTTCAGCAAAACTATACCCACAAGGGCTTCAAGGATGTCGTGGAATGACTGCGCCTCGTTCATCTTCGGCATCACGAGTGTGCCGTCGTGGAAGTTGGTGGTGTCTTTCTCCTTCGTGACGACCTCTTTGCACCTTTCTTTGGCATCATTCCAACTTATGGGTTCGAACACGTAGGTGTAACACATGCCGCCAATCAATTTTGCCGCCTTCACAGATGTGCCTCCGATGTTTGCAGCTTCGCATTCGGAAGTGAGGTCTCCATCCTTTGCCGGTGGTGTTTCCGGGTCTTGGCACACTGTGGTCTTGATCAACAGAGTGCTGACGAGCAAGAGCAGGAAGGAGATGGATGGTGGTCGAAGGGTCATGCTGTTGGGATGGAATCGGTCGTTGGATAATGTCGGCTTCGGTTTGTTGATGATTTCGCTGATTTGTTGCGATGAATCAAGAAAGAAATGAATGAATTTGTACGAAAACCTCTCGCTTATATACAATGAAGCAGGATTACGGTAGTGCCACGATTGAGGTACGGTGTCGCGTAACATAAAATGCAGAAAGAAACGGCAAAATGACTGGCGTGGCGATTGCGGTAATCCTGCCACGCATGAAAAAAATTGCCTCACGCATTGGCAATCGAGCGACCGTTTGGGCCCTGTTTTGGCAGTGCTGTCTTGAATTTCGAAGTCTTTGAATTGCAGCCAAGAAATTGGATATTATTGAAAACAGTGGTGAACTGATCCATGAATGCTAGCGGTAGGTCATTTAAGAGCGTGGGGTGGTAAGAATCGCAAAGTACGGTTCACAAAACTGAAATTTTGGATATGTTTTTTTGATGGGAAATCAATGCCACAACATATTTAGGAATGCTCACCAAGTTTGGCGTTCCAAATGTAAGTATACTTTCAGTAATTTCAATTTAAAGGTGCTCGGTTTGCATTTTTTGGGAAATTTTAAAAATGAAAAATGCTGAAAAAATAAACGTCAATCCAATTGGATCTCAACCGATAAACTACATTCGGTGCTGAAATTTGCACACGTACAGCAGTTTTTTGTCCGCTTTTCAGCTGCGCAAAAATAGTTGCACGATATTGGATGTTTTCTCTTCCACTGCATTTTTTTAAAAAATGTCAAAAAAACGAGTGCTTCTGAGAAACACCCAATTTTAAAAAAGTCCTTACCGACGATTTCTTTCTATTTGGTCTCAAAATTTGCGCCATAAAATTCTGGTATTGGCGTATAAATCTGGTTTGTGACAAATTTGTATATTGTCGACAATTTATGTTAGTATGAAGCAAAAAATTTCGTCGTTTTATTTTCTTTCTTGTTTTATCGTGGTGCGCAGCTCAATTGAATGATGGAATAAATGTAAAAATTGATGCATGTGATTGCCAAATATTAGTTCTGATGTGTTTATGCTGCTGAAACCTACATATGTGTTTCTTAACTGTAAATACCACGAGAGAGCTGCAATTTATGTGCTTTTCAAGGCAACCGTTTGTCAGGAAAATGCGGCAATCTGTGAATGGCTATTCGTTTGTTTCAACTCTTGCCTATTTCTAAATGTTTTTGCATTGCATGCATCAAGTTACGAAATAAAAAGGAATAATGGTAAAACGTTCACCCAAAAAACGCGACGCAAAAAAAGACACGCTTCAGGGTTTGAACCTGTGCGACAGACACACGCACGCATGTTCAATGCTGCGCGCTGCGCCTAACCGATTGCGCTTGCGATCCAGCCGCTGGATTGCCTTAATGTGTTACATAAATGTAACTGCGCGTGCGCGTGTGTGTTCTGCCATTTACATAAAACGTGTTGTGCTGCAGCTATAATGTGCGTGTTGACTGCTTGTATAGTCCGTCCACCGGCTCATGACACTTTGTGTTGCTGCTGGCTGGTTTGTTCCCTTCCTCCACGTTCTAATGAAAGAGAAATTGAGTGTGAGCGATTTTGCAAAAAAATGATGAAATGTGTCGAAAAAGATGGAATTCGATCAAATTTAAAATTAGATTAAATTAAAATGGATAAAACACGTCGATTTCATAAAAAACACAATTTAGGAGCAAAATTAATTTTTCAGGAAACTCAATTTCTCTTTCATTAAGAGGTGGAGGAAGGGAACAAGTCGGCCAGCAGCATCAGAAAGTGACATGAGCTGATGGATGGACTATATAATGTGTGTTGTTGTTGCTTGTTGCTCACCTCGTGTGATGCGTCAAGTGACAGGTTGCAGCGAATTTTTGCCGATCACGGCCGGTGCCAAATAGCTTGCGTTTCTGAACTTGTATCCATTTTGATAGCTTGTCACGTGTCATGAACAAGCTGTTTACTTTCAGACTACGTTGACAAGCATCTTGTTGCCGTTCGTGACACCCACGTCGGTCTTTTCTCCAATGCGAATCCGTGCAAAGAAAAAGCGTGGCCGACGTGCAACGTGGATGATGTTGATGCGTGTGATGTGGCCGGTCGATGAAACATTGAATGTGATGAAGAATGGGAGATGAATAGATTTGATGACGTTGAATGTTTCAAGATGACGTTGGTTGAAACGTGACGTGGACTTTGAAGTTTGGGTTTTTGATGGAGAGCGCATGGCGTAGTAAGGGTGTGCGAACAATAGTTACGGGAACAGTTGAAACTAATTGCCAAGCGCGTGATCTTTTAATTAGAATTTCTTGCCACTTTGCTCTACCATTTCTGTTTTTTGCTCCTTGGCAAGGGGAGGAGAGAGGAATCCTATATAATAGCATTCCTTTCTTGTATAATTCATTCTTCACCACATAACCGATAAGCTCTCACACATTCCCATCTTCAACTATAGGTTTGCCACGAAATGGGCTTGAACGACAACAAGACGGACGCGTTGCTCAGGTTGCACTACCAAGGCATGGTTCACCACGATTCATAACGAATAATCACCTGACAAGCGGCCAGCGGCAAGCTATTCTGAGCTTCGTGATCAAATGAACAACAAGACGCATAATGTTCCGACACTATTCTCTGAAGGATGTTCTCGCTTGTGGATTTCTCAATTTGTCGTTGGCGCGATTGCCTCCGCTAATTACAATGGTGCGTTCCACGCTGCTTTACATCACATTTTACTTACTGTATGTGACAGAAAGGGAGGACAATCAGTGTTTTGCAATTTTTGTCACTGTTTTCAAGTTAAAAAATAAGCATATGAACCGAAACATGTTTCATAAACTCAGCAATCAAACTGGATCCGCAAAGAAACTGTTTTGGAACAAAACCTAGGTTTTATAAAGTCACGCGTTTTGTCTTGTTGTCACCAGAGTTGGGCAAAAAAACGACGGCGTTTTTCTTAAAAAAAACGACGTTTTTTTCAAAAAAAAAACGCCTGGGTCGTTTTTCGTTTTTTTTAAACCCTGAATTTCCTTGATTTTCCCTGATTTTTCAGGGAAAGTACCCTGATTATCAAGGAAAATTACTTTTTTGTATTTTTTTTCAAAAAATTTTCGACCAATGTTTACTTTGTCGAGATACGTCGATATACGGAGTTTGACTTTCAGTGATGACCCCGGCCAAAGTTGGTCCCACGATGCGGGTCTGATATGGGATCTTACCGACTCGCCAGAAAAGGGTTGAAACCCGTTTATTTTGCCTCAGAACACATAGAATTACTTCATTTAACCACGTTTTCTTCCCAACATGAGCGTTTTCCAACTTATTTGGGGGCATATTTTGGTCATCTGGGCTTTTTAAAAAAACGTTTTTTTAAAAAAAACGATTTTTTGAAAAAAACGTTTTTTGCCCAACCCTGGTTGTCACATCACCCGTGGCAATACCGTACCTGATCATCAACGTGCTGACTTTGACACGAAGCTTCGAGATTGACGCCAAGCATCACATGTGGCTCATACCATAATCTTTTCATTCATTTGTGGGGCATTCTTGCGCGGCGTGGCATAAATACCGTATTCACCAGGCCAATCAACTTCCCGTTTCTTTCTTCATTTCACGCCATTATTCTTTACCGTGTCTCAGTCATGGCACTACCGTAGCCCACAACTCACTCCATTCTGTGATACCTGATCTGATTTGAACATAAATGTACAAAATAGATAATTTTAAAGGGGGCCTTTCGCACTTCAAACCCCCTTCAAACTTCGCATGTGTTTAGACAGTGGTTAAGGCGTCATAAAAGTCAAACACCCGGAGGTCTAACGTTCAGCATGCGGCCAGGAGATGCTCTTCAAGAGGAACATCCGCGAATAAAATCAAATGTGGACCAGCCCAATTTCTACCTGCGCATTCAGGCAACTCGCCTGATGACAAGGGCGGTCAAGGCGCAGAATGTTTCGCACGATATTTGCCCCTGCCTCACTATAGAATTTCGCTTTTCTTTTTATTTCGAATTGCAACGAATTGTTCATGCGTGGCTGCTAAATGTTTCATGGTCTGCTTGTCGCGCTGGAACAATTCGTTGAAATTCGAAATATAAAGAAAAGCGAAATTCCATAGTTAGTGGTGTTGCACGTTTCATGCGAAACATTCATTCGCCTTGACACCTTTTTGATCAAGCAGTTTGCCTGAATGCGCAGGTATAAATTGGGCTGGTCCGCGGCACACTTTGCTCCTGGATGTTCTTCTTAAAGTGCATCTCCTGGTCGCATGCTGCAGATTGGGTTCTTGGTGCGTGAGAGTTTAATAACGCCCTGAACAATATTCAAACGCGTGCAAAGTTTGAAGACGGTTTGAAATGCGAAAGGCCCCCTTTAATGCTCTTCGCACAGATTGATTTATTACAAAACCTCATTTGATGGGACCTGGAATACGATATCTTCAAAGCCAGTTGGGTTTGAAAGGAAACACACCGGGCCCATTTTAATCACACACATGTGGTCATGGCAAAGTCATTCATGCATATGCTTTGCAGTTTGCTATATTCTATTCCACTAAAATGCCACAAAATCTAGCCATGGTCTCATCAGCCAACGCATTATCACATGCTTACAGACTGCGGCAATCCAACGAAGAACGAAGAGACGATCACGTTTGCCAATCCAGACAAGGAGTTATTCCATCACAACGAACCGGTCGAAGTGAAATGCATCCGCAATCATATCTGGTCAGATCCAAACGAAGGTGCAAGGAAAATCGTGTGCACCAACGGTGGCTGGAAGGACGCCAACTCAAATGACAAGAACAAGACCATTGGGCTGGAGGCGTGTCATAAATGTGGGTGGGTGGTCAAATTTCATTTGACTACTGTTGGTTAAATTAGGCAACCACCTGCAATTATGCAGAGTTTAAAGGCAACGATTCATAATTAAAGGACTGTCACCGATTTTGTTGAAACTACATAGGCATGGTATACATTAGCTGTTCAAACTCAATCACAAGATTCGATGCAATAGGATTACCGGCGTCTGTATTGCTGTGGCCAAGTCGCATGGTCAAATTTCCGAATTACGACGAAAAGGTCAAAAGATTTTTTGGGGTCACCTTGCAACATCAGGGCAAGCCAGTGTGTCCGGTTTTAAGCTGGAGCTTGCAGGACGACCGAAAAATAATCAGATTTCTTGGTCGAAATTCGGGAACTATGCATATGTGGCTGGAGTATCAAATTTGCCCCATTTTGCAGACGAACCAAATTCGACGGGCGTGATCGTCGCCGTGGTGATCGTTGTGATTCTGCTGGTCGTTGGCATTGCAGTCGGCATCGGGCTGCTCGTCTACTACTTCAACAATCGAGACAAGAAGGAAGCGGATGGAGAAGGAAACGAAAATGAGAAAAGGTGTGCTTTGTATTTCATTTCGTTCATCTGCATTGCGCAATACTGAAAAGCAAGTTCATAATAGTTTTCCGCCTCTCCCGGTTTCCAGCATGCACTTTCCGCCTGTTGAATGGTTACCTCTCTCGCTCAGAGATCAACACTGGTCTGGTTATGATATAATACCCACCAGAGAAATCAGAAAGTGGCGCCGATATGACCCGATGAGCAACAGTTGTACCTTTTGAACCAAAAACATATCATTTTTAGCAGTGCGCAGCCCGCCGCCCAAACCGCGGCCGGAGACAGCGTCAACAAATCAACTACAGGAGAATCGGCGTAAGTTCGCGTCTGATCGACCGAAAGGTGGAGTTACATATGTGTGGTCGCGCGGACAAAACAAAAATTTTGCTGAATTCTCTCCAGAGCAAACAAAGTTTGGTCAGAAACAAAGTGGTCGCTTGACTTTATTCCTTTGAATGGACACCTTGTGCTGCTTTGTGTATCAACGTGACCGATTTTGAAAGTGTCGTAGTGTGACGAAGTATAATTCCACCTTTAGGGCAGCCCATAGAAAAATAAAAGTTTGGTGTGACACATTTCGTTTCAGTCAGTCGCCCGCTGAGGAGGAACCAATCAAAGAGACAGCATTCAATGACTGAGAGAAAGTGAACATTGTGACAAGTGACAATAAAACTGACATCATCCTATTGTAACTGCTTATGCAATGCAATCATGCATTTATTGCCTTGAATCTGTCCGTTTAGGACAAAGTATGCAAAAATGTGACAAGATAATTGACCGCAGAATTGATTTCTTTCTTTAACGTAACTTTAATTAACGATCTGGATTTTTGCGATGAAAGAAAACTGTGGTTTATTTTGAACTCATGTATCTGATTTGGCGCTCTCCTCCTACAGCCTTCCAGTTGTCCGACTTTTCATTCAAAACATCCGCTTAATCGCAAGTATAGAATTTGTTTCCATTCGTGGACAGGATTACCGCAGTTGCCACGAATACAGAGAAAAAGAAAATCCCGGTGTTGAAATACGTGGCAGCAATGACTGTGGTTGACACATCTACGTTATGCGCAACGTTTCGCGAAATGCAAATGGAACACCAGGTACGGTAGCACAGCCACGAGTCGTTGGTCACAATGGTATTTGGTTGGATTCAATGCTCTCAGCTTTCGGTAGCTCCACTCTTCACATTCTTCGATCACTGGCTCAATAATACACCATCGATTGATTGAGTCCATTGCACACATTGTTGCAGCATTGTCTCTCCTTTTCGAACGTCGATTCGCTGTCGCTGTGTGTCCGCAGCACTCGCTACTTGATGCTTTTTAGAATCTTTCAGATAAAATTGAGGCAAGTAGTCGACGACGGTGCCAACGTATACAAACATGTGCTTTGTAACGTACGTAAATGGGCATGACAGTGATACCAAACTGGGACATTTCTTGAGTTACTTGGCAGTCTCGCAAGACACGCATGAACATCAACGTTCTCATAGATTTTACCTTTACTTTACACATTGCGGGCATAATTGATGCTGCATTACTACCAGCAAGAAGAGAAGAGAACCGTAAATATTGGTCGCACAATGACTATATAAGAATTGGTCAAATTTTTTTCCTGAATCGTGAAGAGGGAAAGTGACGGGGCAATGACGCTGCGTTGCGTGAGCGCACACAAAGTATGTAGTAAAGAGAATGTTTCAAACCTGCGGCAACGTGGTTGATCTGCTTGATTATTTTTAGCTGAAAATGTTTTGTCAAAAATACAAGTAGCATAGTGGTTAAGGTTGAACCTGAAGATCAGGGTAGATGAATTCTGATTTAGTCATTGTGCGACCAATACATCTGAAGAATCACTTCACATCAAATAAACTTACATTTTCATTATCATAGCGAGCCAAAGAGGAAATAAAGGCGAAAATTAACGCATTAACTAGAACGTCATCCTTGTTTGGCCTACAAACGGGCGAAATTTACCGATTTGGGGCGGTTTTAGCAGGCCCGAGTCAGATGAAATTGACAACCGCCATTGGCGGCAAGTAGTGCGTGAATTTGACCAAAACAGCTCTTGAAGAAATTGATCAATCTGTTTGGTCTCCGTCAGAAATCATACTTACCTACCCTACATACCTGTGATTTATTATTAACGTACTGACGTAAAGATGTATAGTATTCTGAATAAAATTACTTATAATTCGTCGGTCACTGTCTGCTCGCCTTACCGAAAGAAACTCTTTGAAGAAAACACGAAAGCTTAGCGAGAAGAAACTCATGAGAGAAAAAACAGCATATTAGCATTTCATAATTGGATGAATCATCGCATTAATTTTCAATAATTGCCGAGAATGAGGATGGGCGCGACCATTGCGAAGAAGGCGCAGCCATGTTTGGTGCCGTGGAGATCTGGTGCCGCACTAGACACTGCGCTGGGTCCCATGACCTTGCTCGGTGGTGCAAAAACGTGAACTAAAAGAATGTGGAATAAAGAATTTTGAAAACCTTCAGCAGATCAAGACCTACATGTGCAAGAAAGTTACCCGATTTGCAGTCTTCCAGGTCACCGCTCATCATTGACTTCCACCCTCCTTTTTCACATTTGACCGCTTGGACTTGACCCTCGATGCCTTGCGCTTGGTACTCCTTGTTGCACGTGCAGTGCACCGCTTCACCATCGAAGTGCTGAACAGAGGACATACATACATAGATCAGGGTCAAGTAGAAGTGTGCGTATCGGTTTGCACGAAGCCTATACCTTGTCGGGATCTGGTTTGACCACCAGTTTGTGATGCTTCACTTTTTTCGCATTCGAGAACTTCGGGCAAACCGCTTTCGGACAGGCTGAAAATTCACCTAGGTAAGTACTAGAATGATCACAAACACAAATTTCAAAATTGAATGACTCACTGCGCACACACTCTCCCGTGATGTCATGTGTCCATTGGCCATGCTTGCAGATCACGCTGGTGTCATTCGGTGGTCCCATCGGCCAATCGTGTTCCTCCACGCAGTTGGCCTTCGTCTCGGTGTTGTGCCCAAAGTGACCCTTGCCTTCGGCTTCGACTTGGACTCCGGGCGGAAGTTGTGGCAGTTGTGCACAATCTACAAGGTATTTCTGGATTTTGGGAGATTCAAGAATGACTTTGGAACCAAAACGAACTCACAAGCGAAACATCGTTCCAACGAGTGCTCCCATTTTCCGTGTTGACATTTGATCTTTGTGTCGAACGGCTTGTCGCTCGGTTCATGTCCCTCAACACATTGCGCTGTCAGCACGGTGCCCTCGGTGAACGGTGCCTTGCTAGATTGGGCGGCCGGATTGAGCTCAACACCATCGGGGAGGTCGGTGAATGGTGTGCAGGCTGAGTATGGTATGGAATGTTATACATTTGCAGTTGAGAATGTTTACAACTTGGAGGTGTCACTTTGGACTGCCAACACATTTTGGACGAAATCAAACTTATTGGTGATCGTGTAGTCGTGCTTGCCTTAGTAATGTGACCTTGTGCTTTAAGGATTTTTATGTCGCTTATAGTCAGTTATGTACTTATTTTGGTAATGGGAACAACTTGCATCTGGTCAAAACCAGTGGCATCAGTAACCTCGAAATATCCCTGATGTAAAAAGTCACGTGGCCCAACGCAAGACAGGACAGGCCCGATCACCAAGTTTGATTTCACCCGTTGTCATTATCTTACTTTCTGGACAATCTCCAATGTCGTGCTTCCAGATGCCGTTCACACACGTCATTGGCTTCGTGACTTTGCCGTCCGCCCAAGCGTGACCTTCGGAGCACTTGAATAACAACTGGCTGCCATCGGGGGACAATCGTGGGGTACTGGGGTCAACAAACTCTACACCTCGCCAGGGAAGGATGTCGGGCAGGGAGCAGCCTGGAACTATGTAGTTATCAAATCATCATCTGAATTCTTTTCCGTGTCTAAATCCGCAATCTGTTCATCACCTGGCACACACGAGAGTGTGGTCGGATCGGGTACCCATCCCGGCCGAGTCTCGCCACCAACGCATTGCACCGATCTCAGTTCGCAGTCGGTTGATTGGCTGCACGCATTTTGGAGACTCCAAACGAACTTGCCTTGTTTGCACCGGATGGAAATCTGAAAGTGATTACGTGGTTATGTTTTGCATAAATGAAAATTTTGTTTGCGCACCCTCAAGTCACTTACCGGTTCACTGTTGGCGGCGACCAAGTCGTTTTTGATCAAGTCACTGGGTTTTGGCGGCGTGGCAACGTTGTTGGTGGGGAAAGTCGCGATGAGCTGCTTGAAGCTGCACACTGAAATGTGACGAAACGTTTAAAGAACAAAAACTGAAGAGACTTTCAGAAAAATATCAAGTCAACATCTTGGTCTCTGAGTTTGACTGACTTTGTTGGCATGGTTTGACATCAGCTGCCCATTGTCCCTCTGCACAACGCAGCGTTTGCTTCCCGTTGCCGTCAGGCAAGTAGGAACCGGTCGAGCATTGGATGTTGGCAGTGGCGTTACCGTCGTCTTCAATGTACCGCTCACCGATGGGCCTGCCTTCGTAGACGATGCTGGAGATTTCGACGTTCTTTGCCCATAGGTCCGTGTCACGAAAGCGTCGGCACGCTGTGTGTTTGGAGAGCGTAAAAATTAACAATCGGAAATGAACGCAAAAACTATAAACTGGAATTTCGTCTGATTAAAATTTCATCTAACCAGAGACGCACTTCAAGTCACTCGGCTCCCAACGTTTCTCCTTCGTGCAGTTGACCTGCACTGGTTGACATTCGACGTCATCTTGACACAGGGCATCGGCTCGCACGCTGTCGCTCCAGGTTTTGTTGTCTGCGCATCGAACGAAGACCTGATAATGAATTGGTTGATCAAAGCTCACGAGAAAATTAGCTAAAGTTTTCTACATTCTCCCACAATTACTACTCCTACTTTCTCAACCCGATTTCGGTTCACTTTTCTTGCTCAATGGTCTTCACATCGCACGATTTTTAAGGCTATGACGTACCGCATCTCCTGCTTTGACATTTGTCGGTGCAGATTTGTTCTTTTTGCCCGGTACGGATTCAATGTTGAGAGCGGTGAGAAGAGACAGTTGACAGCCTGAAATCGTTGTTTAAGGGACTGGCTTTGCCCAGAAACGCATCGAGAACTCATTTGTTCAAAGCGGATGCATTCCATGATCATCGCAAAAACGGCCTGTGGGCTATTCACGGGCCAAGTTAAGACTACAATGAGCGGTTCCTACATGATTTATGGGGCTTTTGAAGTTCAACACAAAAGTACAGTGTTATCTTCTCGAATGCCAAAAACAAATGCCAAAAATATGCGCCTAAAATGGTTTCAAACGCCCAAGTTCACGAAAACGCAACCGCCACCGGGGCGTTTGTGCAACAAGCGTATTTGTTATGTGTAACACTCTCCACCTCGGTGCGTAAATTCCCTTTTATTCTCTGAATGTGCGTGCGATGAATAACACGCTGTTGTTCGCGTAAGCGTGCAAGAAGTTGAGGTCAGCCAGCTCGGGGCTCTTTTTGGCGACCCAACCACCACCGGTGGCGGTTGCGTTTTCGAGAATTTAGGCCATAGTAATACGCTGCTGAATTTCTTCTGTTTCCTCACAAAGGGAAAAAGTGCCGTCGCTACTTTAAAGGGGGCCTTTCGCATTTCGAACCCCCTTCAAACCTCGCATGTGTTCAGACAGTGGTCAAGGCGTCATAAAAGTCAAACACACCGGATGTCTAACGTTCAGCATGTGTCAAGGAGATGCCCTTCAAGAGGAACATCCGGGAACAAAATCAAATGTGGACCAGCCCAATTTCTACCTGCGCATTCAGGCAACTCGCCTGATGACAAGGGCGGTCAATGCGCAGAATGTTTCGCACAATTTTTGCCCATGCCTCACTATAGAATTTCGCTTTTCTTTTTATTTCGAGTTACGAGTTGTTCATGCTTGGCTGCTAAATATTTCAAGGTCTGCTTGTCACGCTGGAACAATTCTTCGAAATTCGAAATAAAAAGAAAAGCGAAATTCCATAGTTAGCTGTGTTGCAAGTTTCATGCGAAACATTCATTCGCCTTCACCTTGTTGATCAAGCAGTTTGCCTGAATGCGCAGGTATAAATTGGGCTGGTCCGCGGCACACTTTGTTCCCGGATGTTCCGCTTGAAGTGCATCTCCCGGTCGCATGCTGCAGATTGGATTCTTGGTGCCTGAGAGGTTAATAACGTTCTGAACAATATTCAAGTGCGTGCAAAGTTTGAAGGCGGTTTGAAATTCGAAAGGCCCCCTTTAAGAAACCGTACTTGCTCACTTTTGATTTCGTGCTGGCACACAAACTTTGTCTTGGAAAAGTCGCCGGTTCCGTCACACGGAGAGGCCAATTTAGCAATCACGGCTCCTTCGTAGTAGTACGAGACGCATTTCTTTTCTCCCTCAACTTCAATGCCATCGGTAAGCCATTGTGGCACCGGCACATCGGAACTGCCATCGGCCCATTCGAAGCCGTTACCGGTGTCAACCGCTTTGACGCCGATCCAGACGCGGCTGCCGGCTATCTGAAGCAGAGTGTCATACATCTACGTCTGCTTATGTTGTCCCTCAATCTCCAGTTATGCATTGTGTAAAGCCAGTAAAAGGTGCTCGCTAACTAAAGATAAACGCTTCAGCAAAACTATACCCACAAGGGCTCTAAGGATGTCGTAGAATGGCTGCGCCTCGTTCATCTTCGGCATCACGAGCGTGCCGTCGTGGAAGTTTGCGTCTTTCTCCTTCGTGACAACCCCTTTGCACCTTTCTTTGGCATCATTCCAACTTATGGCTTCCCACACGTAGGAGTAGCACTTGTCGCCAATCAATTTCGCCTTTTCGACCCGCGTCCCTCCGATGTTTGCAGCTTCGCATTCAGTAGCGAGATCTCCATCCGTTGCCGGTGGTGTTTCCGGGTCTTGGCACATGGTGGTCTTGATCAACAGAGTGCTGACGAGCAGGAGCAGGAAGGAGATGGATGGTGGTCGATGGGTCATGGTGTTGGGATGGAATTGGTTGTTGAATAAAGTCACTGTCGGTTCGTTGATGATTTCGCTGATTTGTTGCGATGAATCAAGAAAGAAATGAATGAATTTGTAAGAAAACCTCTCGCTTATATAGAATGACGCTGGATTACGGTAGTGCCACGATTGAGGTACGGTGTCGCGTGGCATAAAATGCAGAAAGAAACGGCAAAACGACTGGCGTGGCGATTGCGGTAATCCTGCCACGCATGAAAAAATTGCCACACGCAATGGCAATCGAGCGACCGTTTGGGGACTGTTTTGGCGGTGCTGTCTTGAATTACGAAGTCTTAGAATTGCAACCAAGAAATTGGATATTATTGAATCAGCAAGTGAACTGATCCATGAATGACCCGGATATCTCACCTACATATGCATACATACACATTGCGAACGTGGAAAGGGTTACAGTAGTTGCACGAATAAAACCGCCGCAAGCTGTGTGTTAGTCAGCACGCGGAAGTACATCAAGTACAGTATGGGTTTTAGATGAAATGGGCTTGAACGACAACAAGACGGATGCGTTGCTAAGGTTGCACTACCAAGGCTTGTACACCACGATTCATAACGAATAATCACCTGAGAAGTGGCTGTATCAACGGCAAGCTATTCCGAGCTTCGTGACCAAATGAACAAAATGACGCATAATATTCCGACACTATTCTCTGAAGGATGTTCTCGCTTGTGGATTTCTCACAAATTGATCAATTTGTCGTTGGCGCGATTGCCTCCGCTGATTACAACGGGGCGTTCCACGCTCCTTTGAGTCTCCTTTTATTTACATATATGACAGAAAGCGAGGGCTATCAGTGTTTTGTGATTTTTGTCACTGTTTTCGAGTTAAAAAATAGGCATATGAACCGAAACATGTCTCATAAACTCAGCAATCATACCGGATCCGCAAAGAAACTGTTTTGGCACAAAACCGTGGTTTAATAAAGTCACGCGTTTTGTCTTGTTATCACTGCACCCGGGGCAATGCTACAGTACCCGATCATCGGGCACTGTAGCATTGCCCCGATCATCAACGTGCTGACTTTACACGAAGCTTCGAGATTGACGCCAAGCATCACATGCGGCGCATACCGTAATCCTTTCATTCATTTGTGCGGCATTCTTGCGCGGCGTGGCATAAATACCGCATTCGCCACGCCAATCAGCTTCCCCGTTTCTTTCTTCATTTTACGCCATTATTCTTTACCGTGTCTCAGTCATGGCACTACCGTAACCCACAACATCAGTATAAAAGCGAGTGAAAGGGTGACTAAATCATTTATTACTTTGCAGAATAAAATCAAAACTTTTTTCGCGATGGATTTTGTGTATCCTTTTTCTACCTAGTAAAACGAAATTTTGATTTGCTGATTTTTTAAGCTCACTTCATTCTGTGATACCTGATCTGATCTGAACATCAATGTACAAAATAGATAATTCTAATGCTCTTCGCACAGATTGATTTATAACAAAACCCCATTTGATGGGACCTGGAATACGATATCTTCTTTTCAAACCCAGTTGGGTTTGGAAGGGAACACACCGGGCCCATCTTAATCACACACACATGTGCTCATTGCAAAGTCATTCATGCATATTCCTTGCAGTTCGCTATATTCAACTAAAATACCACAAAACCTGACCATTGCCTCAACCAACGCCCAATCACATGCTTACAGACTGCGGCAATCCAACGAAAAACAAAGAGACCATCACGTTTGCCGACCTAGACAAGGAATTATTCCATCACAACGAACCGGTCGAAGTGAAATGCATCCCAAATCATGTCTGGTCAGATCCAAATGAAGGTCCAAGGAAAATCGTGTGCAACGACGGTGGCTGGACGGATGCAAACTCAAATGACAAGAACAAGACCGTTGGGCTGGAGGCGTGTCATAAATGTGGGTGGGGTGGTCAAATTTCCTTTGAAGACTGTTGGTTAAATTAGGCAACCACAATTATATGAGTTTAAAGGCAACGATTCATAATTAAAGGACTGTCACCGATCTCGATGAAACTAGGCATAGTATATATATATTTATAGCTGTTCAAAATTAATCGCAAGGTACGATGCAATAGGATTACCGACGTCTGTGTTGCAGTGGCCTAGTCGCATGGTCAAATTTTCGAACTACGACAAAAAAGATTAAAAGATTTGTTGTGTCACCTTGCAACATCAGGGCAAGCCAGGGAGTCCGGTTCTAAAATACAAACTACCTGGAGTCTAAAGTTTGTCCGTTTCACAGACGAACCAAATTCGACGGGCGTGATCGTCGCCGTGGTGATCGTTGTGATTCTGCTGGTCGTTGGCATTGCAGTCGGCATCGGACTGCTCGTCTACTACTTCAACAATCGAGACAAGAAGGAAGCGGAGGGAGAAGGAAACGAAAATGAGAGGAGGTCTGCTTTGTATTTCAAGAGCACGTTCAAGTTGTCCTCCTCCCCCGGATTCCGGCATGCACTTTCCGCCTGTTGAATGGTTACCTCTCGCTCAGAGATCAACACTGGTCTGGTTTGATATAATGCCCACCAGAGAAATCGGAAAGTGGCGCCGACATGACCCGATTCGCGACAGTTGTGTCTTTTGAACCAAAGACATTTCATTTCAGCAGTGCGCAGCCCGCCGCCCAAACCACGGCCGGAGACAACGCCAACAAATCAACTACGGGAGAATCGGCGTAAGTTCGCGTTTGATCGACCGAAAGGTGGAGTTACATATGTGTGGTCGCGCGGACAAAACAAAAATTTTGCTGAATTCTCTCCAGAGCAAACAAAGTTTGGTCAGAAACAAAGTGGTCGCTTGACTTTATTCCTTTGAATGGACACCTTGTGCTGCTTTGTGTATCAACGTGACCGATTTTGAAAGTGTCGTAGTGTGACGAAGTATAATTCCACCTTTAGGGCAGCCCATAGAAAAATAAAAGTTTGGTGTGACACATTTCGTTTCAGTCAGTCGCCCGCTGAGGAGGAACCAATCAAAGAGACAGCATTCAATGACTGAGAGAAAGTGAACATTGTGACAAGTGACAATAAATCTGACATCATCCTATTGTAACTGCTTATGCAATGCAATCATGCATTTATTGCCTTGAATCTGTCCGTTTAGGACAAAGTATGCAAAAATGTGACAAGATAATTGACCACAGAATTGATTTCTTTCTTTAACGTAACTTTAATTAACGATCTGGATTTTTTGCGCTGAAAGAAAACTGCGGTTTATTTTGAACTAATGTATCTGATTTGGCGCTTTCCTCCTACAGCCTTCCAGTTGCCCGCTCCCGACTTTTCATTCAAAACATCCGCTTAATCGCAAGTAGAATTTGTTTCCATTCGTGGACAGGATTACCGCAGTTGCCACGAATACAGAGAAAAAGAAAATCCCGGTGTTGAAATACGTGGCAGCAATGACTGTAGTTGACACATCGACGTCATGCGCAACGTGTCGCGAAATGCAAAATGGAACACCAGGTACGGTAGCACAGCCACGAGTCGTTGGTCAAAATGGTATTTGGTTGGATTCAATGCTCTCAGCTTTCGGTAGCTCCACCCTTCACATTCTTCGATCACTGACTCAATAATACACCATCGATTGACTGAGTTCATTGCACACATTGTTGCAGCATTGTCTCTCCTTTTCGAACATCGATTCGCTGTCGTTGTGTGTCTGCAGAACTCGCTACTTGATGCTTTCTGGAATTTTTCAGATAAAATCGAGGCAAATAGTCAACGACGGTACCAACGTATACATACATGTGCTATGTAACGTATGCAAATGGGGATGACAGTAATACCAAACTGGGACATTTCTTGAATTATGTACTTGGCAGGCTTCGCAAGACCAGGGTTGGGCAAAAAAACGACGGCGTTTTTTCTTAAAAAAACGACGTTGTTTAAAAAAAAACGCCTGGGTCGTTTTTCGTTTTTTTAAATCCTGAATTTACTTGATTTTCCCTGATTTTTTAGGGAAAGTACCCTTATTATCAAGGAAAATCAATTTTTTGTCCCGTTTTTTTCCAAAAAATTTTCGACCAATTTTTACTTTGTCGAGATACGTCGATATACGGAGTTTGACTTTCAGTGATGACCATGGCCAAAGTTGGTCCCATGATGCGGGTCTGATATGGGATCTTAACAACTCGCTAGAAAAGGGTTGAAACCCGTTTATTTTGCCTCGGAACACATAGAATTACTTCATTTAACCACGTTTTCTTCCCAACATCTTTTTTCCAATTTTTTGGGGGCTTATTTTGGTCATCTGGGCGTTTAAAAAAACGTTTAAAAAACATCAAAGACATAAAAACGTTTTTTTTATAAAACGATTTTTTGAGAAAAAACTTTTTTTGCCCAACCCTGCGCAAGACACGCAATATTCTCATAGATTTTACCTTTACTTTACACATTGCGGGCATAATTGATGCTGCATTACTACCAGCAAGAAGAGAAGAGAACCGTAACTACATCTGAAGAATCACTTCACATCAAATAAACTTACATTTTCATTATCATAGCGAGCCAAAGAGGAAATAAAGGCGAAAATTAACGCATTAACTAGAACGTCATCCTTGTTTGGCCTATAAACGAGCGAAATTTACCGATTTGGGGCGGTTTTAGCAGGCCCGAGTCAGATGAAATTGACAACCGCCATTGGCGGCAAGTAGTGCGTTAATTTGACGAAAACAGCTCCTGAAGATATTGATCAATCTGTTTAGTCTCTGTCAGAGATTATATCATGGTTACCTGCGATTTACCATAAGCGTATTAACGTAAAGATGCAGGATTCTGAATAAAATTACTTATAATTTGTCGGTCACTGTCTGCTTGCTTTGCTCGAAAGAAAGAAAAATCTTTGGAAAAAAAACAGGGAAGCTTAGCGAAAAGAAAGTTACAAGAGAAAAAAAGAGCATTTGCATTTCATAATTGGATAAATAGTCACATTATTTTTCAACAATTGTCTAGAACGAGGATCAGCGCAACCACTGCAATGAAGGCGCTGCCAAGTTTGGTGCCGTGGTCATCCGGTGCCGCACTGGACACTGCGTTGGGTCCCATGACCTTGCTCGGTGATGCGAAAACGTGAACTAAAAGAATATGAGATAAAGAATTTACAAAACCTTCAGTAGATCATCATCATCATCACCATCATTATTATTTATTTTTGCAGCAAAGCATGCAAGTTACAAGCCACAAGGGATAAATCGTAACACCGTAAAACCTATGCGTGCAAGACAGTTACCCGGTTTGCAGTCTTCCAGGTCACCGCTCATCATCGATTTCCACCCTCCTTTTTCACATTTGACCATCTGAACGTGACCTTCGATGCCTTGCGCTTGGTATCCCTTCTTGCACGTGCACTGCACTGCTTCACCGTCGAAGTGCTGAAAAGTGGCATTAAAATCAGAGTCAGGTCAACGTGAGAGTTTCGGATTTGCACGATGACCTTGTTAACCCACCTTGTTGGGATCCGGTTTGACCACCAGTTTGTGATGGTTCACTTTTTTCGCAGTCGAGAACTTTGGGCAAACCGCCTTCGGACAGGCTGAAAATTCACATATGATGATAACATGAAATGGTAAGAAAACACGATTTAAAAAATGTTTCACTCACTGCGCACACATTCGCCCGTGATGTCATTTGTCCACTTGCCATGCTTGCAGATCACGCTGGTGTCATTTGGTGGTCCCATCGGCCAATCGTGTTCTTCCAAGCAGCTGGCCTTCGTCTCGGTGTTGTGCCCAAAATGACCCTTGCCTTCGGCTTCGACTTGCACTCCAGGCGGAAGTTGGGGCAGATTTGGACAGTCTGTGTGGGCAGTTTAAATCTTGAACAATTCAAACACATGATCTCGCGCTGATATTCACGAAACGGAGGAGTGGTGAGCTGGGTGGAAAGCTCAGTGGAAAGTTGAGCGGAATTTGCAGTGAAAAAACTTGAGGGACTGTTCAGGGAAAAGTTGGGTGGAGCGCTAGCGTTCCATTTTGCCACGCAAAAACATTGGACACGCAACACCTCCCAACCAAACTAGGTTTGCACAACACAGGCGCGCGTGTGTTCACCACACACGAATACATGTTGCACATACAAACACACACGTCACACCGTGTGCAATGTTTCAACGTTACCGTATCCATTCCACCGAACTTTCCACTGAACTTTTCACAGAACTTTCCACCCAACTTTCCACTCAACTCTCCACCGAACTCTCCACTCCACCCTTTCGTAAATTGGTGAAGGGTGATATCCCTTGGTGCACAATGCGACTGACAGGCGAAACATCGTTCCAACGAGTGCTCCCATTTTCCGTGTTGACACTTGATCTTTAGGTCGAAGTGCTTGTCGCTCGGTTCATGTCCCTCAACACATTGCGCTGTCAACACGGTGCCCTCGGTGAACGGTACCTTGCTGGACTGGGAGGCCGGATTGAGCTCAACGCCATCGGGGAGGTCGGTGAAGGGTTCGCAGGCTGAGTGTAGTAAAGGATGTTATACAGATGAGAACCTTTACATGTCAAGAGTGCAACTTTGAGCTGCCAAAAATTATCTCTAATTATCTTACTTTTGGGGCAATCTCCGATGTCGTGCTTCCAGATGCCGTTCACACACGTCATTGGCTTCGTGACTTTGCCGTCCGTCCAAGCGTGACCTTCGGAGCACTTGAATAGCAACTGGCTGCCATCGGGGGACAATCGTGGGGCACTGGGGTCAACAAACTCTACACCTCGCCAGGGAAGGATGTCGAACAGGGAACAGCCTGGAACTATGTAGTTATCAATTCATCATCTGAATTCTTTTCAGTGTCTAAATCCGCAATGTGTTCCTCGCCTGGCACACACGAGAGTGTGGTCGGATCGGGTACCCATCCCGGCCGAGTCGCGCCACCAACGCATTGCACCGATCTCAGTTCGCAGTCGGTAGATTGGCCGCACGCATTTTGGGGACTCCAAACGAACTTGCCTTGTTTGCACCGGATGGAAATCTAAAAGTGACTCGGTGGTTATGTTTTGCATAAATGAAAATTTTGTTTGCGCAAACCTCAAGTCACTTACCGGTTCACTGTTGGCGGCGACCAAGTCGTTTTTGATCGCGTCACTGGGTTTTGGCGGCGTGGCAACGTTGTTGGTGGGGAAAGTCGCGATGAGCTGCTTGAAGCTGCACACTGAGATGTGACGAAACGTTTAAAGAACAAAAACTGAAGAGACTTTCAGAAAAACATTAAGTCAACATCTTGGTCTCTGGGTTTGACTGACTTTGTTGGCATGGCTCGACATCAGCTGCCCATTGTCCCTTTTCACAACGCAGCGTTTGCTTCACGTTGCCGTCGGACAAGTGGGAACCGGTGGAACATTGGATGTTGGCAGTGGCGTTCCCGTCGTCTTCGATGTACCGCTCACCGATGGGCCTGCCTTCGTAGACGATGCTGGAGATTTCGACGTTCTTTGCCCATAGGTCCGTGTCACGAAAGCGTCGGCACGCTGTGTGTTTGGAGAGCGTAAAAATTAACAATCGGAAATGAACGCAAAAACTATAAACTGGAATTTCGTCTGATTAAAATTTCATCTAACCAGAGACGCACTTCAAGTCACTCGGCTCCCAACGTTTCTCGTTCGTGCAGTTGACCTGCACTGGTTGACATTCGTTGTCCTCTTGACACAGGGCATCGGCTCGCACGCTGTCGCCCCACGTTTTGTTGTCTGCGCATCGAACGGTGACCTGATGGTAGAGGAATATTTTTTCCTCATCCAAATGTCCTTTGGTCCTTGCTTCACCACATATGTAGGTCGTTTTATCTCCATCTCGTTCCTCTTTTAGTATTTTCATGGAAGTCTTCAATAAATCAGATTTTACCAACCGCGTCTCCAAATTCAATCACCTCGGGCGCTGGCTGTGCAGACTCAGTGATGGGCAGGATTGAAGCGCTCGTTAAGTTAGCCACGGGGCAACCAACTGTCGGCATGGAATGTGTTTTAGCGTTATGTCTTTCACGATGGAGTTAAAAATGTGCGCTATCATAAATTCACTACTTTGGCTGCTTGGATGTTTAGAATACAGATGATCCCACACAAATCATAATTTCTTCAGCATAAGAATACTCTTGTCTTCTTAACTTTCTGAGCACTAAAAGTTTGAAGGCGGCTCCGGGTCGTTCCGGACCGACAGTGGTGATACGGTAATACTGTAAATCACGATTGCTATACCTACATACATGTATCTGCTCGATCCACCGTTTCATTTTGCACGAAGTGCACTAACTTGGGTTGCATGGTTTTGGACCATTGCTTCCGTCACTGGACAACACCCAATTTCCAGCTCTGCATGTGACGTTTTGTGTCGTTGCTCCCTCGCCATCTTCAACTGCATGACCTTTTTCACATTGCATGGTCGTTGTGGAATACGGCAAGACCACACCGGCAACGGCTTTGACTCCACCGGGTACATTCGAAGTATCGCACACTATGAAGAGAAAACGCTTCAACTTTTGAAGTTTGCAATTAGTTTATGAATGCCTTAAGTTTGAATTTTTAGGACAGTTTTTAGGGTGTTTCTAAAGCGCCTAAGGGTTTCAGCAAACGTTGCCACTTATAACTTCGAACGCCCATCAAAAAAGCGCTGGGAAATGAGTTCAACAACAAAGGAGAAAATACATTTGGTTGATTTACAGCTGTACCTCTGATCTCGAGCTGACAGACGAACGGCCACTTGCATTCGGGGCCAGTTCCGTCACATGCGCACGCCGTTTTGTTCCCCGGTTTGAGCGCATTATATGAAGTTAGATACCGCATACATTTATTTCTCCCTTCCTGCCCAACGTTGTCGGTAAGCCAAGTCGGTACATCTGAACTACCATCGACCCATTTGTATGAGCCATTCATGTCAGTGCGAGCGCCAATCCAGGTGAATGGCGCATTCTAAAGCAGAGTAACAAATACAATCAAAATTGTATTCGCGAACTGAAAACCGTTTTGAAGCAGAACACTGACAAGAGCTGCAAGGATGTGATAAAATGGTCGCTCCTCTGTCATCCTTGGCATCACGAGCGTTCCTGCGTGGAAGTTGCTAGTGGTCTTGTCGCTCGTGCTGACCACGTTACACATTTCTTTGGCTACATCCCAGCTTGACGATTCAAGCAAGCGGGTGTAGCACTTGCCATCGATTAATTTAGCCCGAAAAACTGAGCCTTCAGTCTCTGTTCCTTCGCATTCGGCAGCGAGAGGGTCCTCTTCATCAACACACAGGGTGGTGGTCGTCATCAACATGACAACCATCAGCAGCAGCGATGACGTGCGGGACGTCATGGTTTTGAGAAGGAATTGCAGAGATCAAAAATCGATTTGATGATTGATCGTTGTGATTGGTTTTGCGATGAATCACGAAAGAATGAATCATTTGGACGAACTTTTGCAGGCTTAACCGCACCGATCGGTTACGGTAGCGCCACGACACGAGCAGTGTGATGCAGTACATACAGTATGCAGCCAGGGATATTTCTACACCGCACAGCATATTGCCACAACGTTGAGGACGGAGCTGCGTGGCACGGTACTGGAAATTAGCACACAATTTTGATTTGCAAATTGAAAGAAATAAGGTGTTGCACGGATTGGGTTACCTGATGCCTATTGCCAAGAACGCAATGATTTGCTGCGAACGAGTTGGTATGTACGTATACGTACCATGCGTCGTGAGCTTCATTTATAACCTGTTAAGGTGCGTGTACTCGTTCCGAGCAGCAGAAAGCATGAGTGGAGGAACGAACGTTTCTGCTAATTGCACAATAGCCAAGAAATCAACAACAACATGTTTGTTGGCCGCCAGGCCCATCCACAAGGAATGGGTTCACAAGCGCACTTACGGTGAAGCAAAATGACCGTTCCTCCGCTTTCAGTTTACTGGTTGACAAGACGTAAACAATGTCTCGAGCGGAGCGCACTTCAGTTGGCAGAAGCGATCGTTCCTCAACCCGTTCTTTCTGTTCCGCGGCATGAATATACGCGAGGCTGTTGAACCCACGACACTGCTTCTTCAACTTGGAGTTGTTGACATCACCTAACCCTACCATGGATGTATTGGGTGCCATAATCGTTGTTTTGTGGCATCTAGACATAGTGCGCACACTCACAGGGCCTCTCATATGACTACACACGTACATGTGACTGGGTGGGCATTTATTTATCCATGCCCCAGACCCGAAAGGAGTGATTCTAATTTGTATTCACTCTAATTTCACACTATGTGCAGCTTATTTGCATTGGTAGTGTACAGACGTCATAATTTCACCCAAAATTCCCATCCCGAATATCAGAAAGCCATACCATCACACCCGCACCACCTGGGGAAGGGCACGGGTGTGTAGACTATGGTTGGCACTTATCGACCATTGGATAGCATGGTTTTCGTATCACCTGTGCTTTATATCCACTTAGGACACATTATGTAACAAAAATACCCCTATTTTGTTCTTGAGCGCTCATTTTTTTATCGTGTTGGGCAGATTTTGGCTGGAATAAAAAAAAATTTTAATTAAAAAAAATTTTTTTTTAAAATGGGGTTCGAATAAAAAAATTTTTTATTGACCGCTGGCTGTGATGACTAGCCTGCCACAGCCAATGATACGGTAAAGCGTCGCACAAAATGAAGAAAAAAATTGGTTGGCGAGGCGCTTGCGCTTACGGTAATCGTGCCACACCGCACACAAATGCCACGCACTTTGCCAAAATTTCAAAACGTAAAAAGTTGGTTTGCTGGGACGGAATGAATGAATTACAGCAGCGCATATGTGATGCGTGGCGTAAATCGTGCTTCGTGTCAGATTCAGCACGTGGATGATCAGGGTACGGTAGCATTGCCACGGGTACGGTGACAACAAGACAAAACATGTAGCTTGATTGAACCACGTTTCCATCTCCAGCGCAATTCCTTTGCACTATTCCGATTGATTGATTTTGCTAGATGAATTTTCGAACAACAAACCGCCAATAAACTGTTGCCTAATTTCACTTCTCTTGGCAGTTGGCACATGAAAGCGCACAACAGCGAATATAAGGCGTTCTCTCTTGCGTGTTTTTTTAATTTATGTGTTTTCCTCAACCATGCTGCATGGAATACCGAATCCTGGCTATATATTGCAGTTGCCCTAAGGGCGCGGCCAGGTAGATGCGGACTGGGGACTGCGGACATTGAAAAAATTCTATGTCCAATGTGCGCAGTCCGCATCTACCTGGCCGCACTTGCGGACTGCGGACCATCGAAACATTTCTTTGATTGTGTTTGCTAGCAAGCATACAACTACAGGGTTGTAAATATGCAAACTTCAACACCGTGCATAATACTGTGTTGTCTTCTGCTGTTGCCTGAAACATCCATTATCTGCCAACTCACAATAATCGAGAGCCAACACACACACACACACACACACACACACACACACACACACACACACACACACACACACACACACACACACACACACACACACACACACACACACACACACACACACACACACACACACACACACACACACACACACACACACACACACACACACACACACACACACACACACACACACACACACACACACACACACACACACACACACACACACACAACACACACGTTAGAATGTTTCATGGTATTGAATGGCAGGCAACAGGGTAGGATTCCACATTGCACATATATTCACAACCCTGTAGTTGTATATCGCGCTAGCAAACACAATCAAAAAATGTTTCGATTGTCCGCAAACCGCAGTCCGCAAGTGCGGCCAGGTAGATGCGGACTGCGGACTGCGGACATTGGACATAGTTTTTTTTTCAATGTCCGCCGTCCGCAGTCCGCATCTACCTGGCCGCGCCAGGTGGAATTATAGTTGCCCGCGCGGACAGCGCGAACAACTGCAAAATGTGAGGCCACACGCTGCAGCCCCATTCTGTAATTTAGCAACGTTTTTTGGAGTCTGTGTGTTACGTCTGATCTGCTGAGACAAAACAAGAGCACAAAACGCATTTTAGTTGAGTAACATAGAAAAACTGAACAACAGGTAATTTGCTCGCGAACAGAGCCGCGAACACTTTGAGGCGCGAAGATGCTGCTGCTCTTGCGTGGTGTACAGCAATAAACTGAGAAGGGCATGTATGAGCTTCGAATGATTTTGTGCATCAATTAATCACTAGTTCTGATCAAAATTTTAACATTGGAATTTTGCCAAAAAAGTTAAATTTTTTCAACTTCGTCAATTTTGTTCGCGGCGAACACTTTTTTTCCGCGACGAACACCTGAATTTTTGTGTACCGCGCTTATTAATTTTATTGTGTGATTGAGGGATAGTTCTGATTGTGTTTATTCCATTTCATGCGAGTTTGAACAATTTCACACACGCATACAGAAACAGAGCCCAACAACTTTCTGTTGTTCGCGCTGTCCGCGCGGACAACTTCCACCTTTACCACACACACTTAAAGGCAAATGCACCATATTATGGCATGGCACCAACGTGCCAGCCCTCATGCAATCCAATTGCGCGCAATCCAATATTGCACACCCTCCAGCCCGGTGCGTCAATTCTCGTTTAGCCCCAAAACGTTGTGTTGAATCGCGCTGCTGTTTGTGTCAATCAGCTGAAAATAATAATAGTAGTTCAATTCAGATTTTTTGAAGCAGCTTCTGAGAACACAGAAATGAAGATTCACAAGCAATAGAAACGATTTTTTTTCCTGTCGCGCTGCATGACAGTGGGCGTGAATTCACAAATCCTCGGGTCGTCGTCACATGGACTTCGATCAATGTTGATATCGTTTGTTAATGTATATGACCCCACATTGTACCGATCAATAACATTTTTGACAAAAAATGGCATTTTTTATCTCTGTGTTCGGGTGCGCTGTTTACATATATCTTTCCTCGTCTGTTCGGGTATCAGTGCACAGTGTCCATATTATTCGACATCTTCAGATAAGGTTCAGATCCAAAGTCAGATTTCCGCACATTTCAATTTCAGTTAACAAGCAATCATTTTATATTGTCTACTACAGTTGACGTGATATCATAGGACCTTGTTTCAGATACAATACAGTGAAAATTCATGCCCAGTACTGTACTTCTCAAAAAAGTGTCTCGTTTGTTACAAAATAAGAGGTTATATGTAAGTTCTCATGCCGAAAAAAAACAGACAGTTTGCTCACATAATAAATATAGGTTTTTTTGTAAAACATATAAAACAGCACCAAAAGAAATACATAAGTCTCTTATTTACACTTCTGCATCATGAGACAGCACACCGGATGTTCAACATCCATTTCGCTTTCGATCTGTCGTTTAGGCTGGTACTTTTGATCGTCACATCTTCGATACCACGATGGGTTCTCGCGGGTGATACGGAAACAAAAATAATGTCCTGAACTTTTTGATTGTCCCTGATGGACAACTAAGCATGTGATACGATATTCATCTGCACCAATGAGAATCACGGGTCGAAATTCGTTCCAGCGTGGACACACTTTTGTATCCCGGGCGACGTCGAAGATGGCTAGCCTGACGAACAGTAAGTCCGGCTTAGTCACGGCAGTGATGGTTTCGTGCGTGGCATTTCTGCTTTTTCGGCAGGTCCCTCCACATTCTGACTCGATGCCCTCAACGCTGGTTAGAATCGTTTCCCGAAACGGAATCGGCTCATCGACTGAAATCTTGTGCAGCTGGTCGCACCAGCGGTAGCCGTCCGACAACGTCTCGCTCAGCCAGCCACATCGTCCACTCGTACATTGGCGCCGAAATCCGACCTGAAGAAATCATGACTGTTGTACACCGTTTTTCGTTCCGGGTTAGAGCATCCGTGGTGCGGAACTTCAAATGCGCTCTGTTGAAATGGACTAATGCTTCACTTCGTCACAGCGAACTATAGATCACGTCGCATTCTTATAGTGCTTTCGATTGTAAGTTCAACCAACCAAACAGTAAAATGCATCCTGTACATCAGGTTTATGATGGCGGACCAACACTCCTCCATATCGTGCTGGGATCCGTCATTGAACTTTGTCGCTGAAAAGAATCAACGAATTGTTTTTCAGTGTGTAATACATGTGCATGCACGTGAGGAGCAACACGAAAAATAACCTGTCGGACCGGTCGCCTTGTCCAAGAGATGCAGTAGTCGTTTGACGCTTTGCACGTCGACGGTACCTGATTGCTCCTTGTTGTACAATCGCAACAATTCATCAGCCACATCCTGGCCGGCACTCGTCGGACAGCGATTATTTGCAATCTGCAGTCGTACGTTGTGAAAGCCAGAATTACTGTACAATGTATACTGCATTTTAGCGACGCACAAAGTGAAATTCTATGTTCCTCCAGAACATGAAGAACGGTCGCTACCGATAAAAAGTTGAACCATGCAACGAAAGTTAGACAAACCAATTGAAACAGGTCCGCGCCCAGACTCAACATCATGTGCAGCAAGACGTTTGCAAAGCACGTGTTTTCGCCTCGATTTCGCAAGTGTAAGAATTGTGTATCATCAACAGCCTCAGCTGATTTGTCCTGTTGTGCAAAAACGTTCGATTCTTTCCGGTCTTGGACTTTGCATAAAAGATATTCCGAGATTTACTGGCGTCAGTATTGTAAAATCGAGTAGCATAAAAGGTGTTCCCAGACTGCGAAACTACGAGCAAACTACGCCAACATGAGCCCGATTTCGGAGGTGGTGTGTTTTACAAAACGAATAGAAAGAGAAAATTCTCATGGACTACGTTGCATTGTACAACGTGTAACATTTCCTAAATTAGCAGCCACGTATGAATGTTTCACTGATCTGCCACGCATATGCATCTGCCACCTCCAAAATCGGGCTCGTGTTGGCGTAGTGTTACTATACATATATAAGGAAACAAGCGACCACACGTTATGGCTCAACTCCTGTTTGGGGTCGAGAGAAAACCAATGAAAGAGACTAAGAATGTGTCCTTGTTAATCCAAGCACGACACTCAGTAGCAAACATAGTGGAATGTTCCACTGACATGCTGGCAGCGCATACGCACAAAGCTCACGACGAGCATGTGAAACATTGTCGATGTTAGATTCCTCAAGCAAACTTTGACACGTTTTTGCCAGCTGTGTGATTGAGTCGATATTGTAATCTCGACTTCAACTAGAAGTTATAACATTGGGTCGTTGGCTCCTTGTACCAAGAAAAACAGGAAACACTATACAAAATAAACAAACACATGCTATTGTCTAAAATTAATGGAATGGAAATAACATTTTAATGTAAAACGTGCCACGGAAAAAACCGATCACCAAGTTCATCAAGTTCTTTGTTAATGTTTGGCTTATATTTTGCATCCGACAAAATATGATGAAAATGTCTGAACGACAATCAATCAACACACCTACCTCTTTGAATCTGGGGTTTTTGCACGAGGTGCTCGCACCAACTACCGTTTGTAGAAGAGTAGTACGGACTTTGTGACCTTTCCCGCGCATCACGACTGCCTGCAACAGTTGCTACTGTTTGTATGTTCCATGTTTACATGTTTATTTTGGCTTTACACAACGCGACACGCACCTCCAACTGTCGCGCCCGTGACTCTTCCAGCGTTCGTTCATCCAAAAACAGTCCTCCGCTCAAAATGACCGTGCGGTAAAACTGGAAAAGTAAATATTTCGCACGCATGTCACGACACGAGATCTGAAGCATTTTGTATGCGTGTGATTTTCATCTTCCAACCTTTCTATCCTTTATGTAGTCTCGCCGATACCCACGCAACGTGTATTGATTTTAATCGGAAGTTACATCGCTTTTTCAGGAGGTCCTGAATCTTTTCTGCCTTTATATCTGCATCGAACATCGGTATTGCCTGCAGTGTACGAACCCACGCTCCAGTGACCATCATACTGTATAAGTGGTAGCAAAGTTGTGTGACAAATGTCAACGTACGATCAGCAGAATCCGTCGCTTTCGTCGATATTAACTTGATCGATTGATATTTTATAGGAACACGGCCCACTGGTGTAGAAAGTGATACCGTCTCCTGCATGAGAATTACATACATTGACGGGAAATAAGAAGATGAAAAATTAACAGATGAATTGTTGTGTGGAGTGGATAAACGAAGACCATTTGTGGCAAAATAGGGAACAACTACGACAAACTTGCCACAACATGGTCTTCTTTTACCGACTCCACTCAGGAATTCACTTCATAATGTTCATCTTCTTATTCTTGTATGTCCGTAAAAGATGGGCAACATACCGTAGTCAATGACAGGCTCAATGTGACATTGGCAGTACTGCAGTTTTTCTCTCGACGACGAAGCGCCCGCGCAAAGCCGACGCGAATGAAGAAACTTCGAAGAGCGACGCGAAGGCTTGCGTTTCAGTTTGAGCAAGAGCTTGCGCATTCTGAAACATCATCTACAGCGCTCCAAGCGCTTGACATTTTTTTACAGAATACGGTGGTCAATGTAATGCAATGTTCTTCCATTTACAATATTCACAATGCTGGAAAGATCCACGGTCAGTGCATGAGAGACTGAGACTTTCGCAAGAACTTCTCCGAGACATATTGCCTGGCCTAGAAATCGTACAACGATAAATTAAATGAAAATAATTCAAACATTTGTGAAACCACTTGTTGTGTTTGCGTTGTTGGAGCCATGTCATCACAGCCAGGCACACAGGCGAGCACACGACCAAACAGCCGATAACCACGTGGATGTGAATGAAGTAGCCCAAGTAGGATGTGATTTGACAGAACGCGATCAGAGCGGGTCCACACATCAGGATCGTTCATCTATTTGTCCAACAGTCCACCATCGCGCGTCAAGCAACGCAAACAGCACAGTGTAGATAACAACCAAAACCAGGTTGCGTGGAAGCATGATGACGCCGCCCCGGCTGGTTGGATTTCAAGCAAAATCGCGGGTTTTCGCAATATCATCAACGGTCCTTGTGAAAATGCGGAGTGAATAAAATAAGGCAATCGGTGATCGAGTGAATAAAATCGAACTAGTTGGTTAAAGGGGAAATTGCACATTCCTAATCGCCTTTCAAGTTTTGCAAGTGCTTAGACAGCAATGTGGGCATCACAAAAGTCAAATTACTTGGTATAAACTCTAAAACATGTACCGAGGAGATTCCGATTAAGACAAGCTACTGGGAACAAAATTCGGCGCGGACCGGCCGAATTTCTACCTGCACATTCAGGCAAATTGCCTGATCAAAAAGCTCTCAAGGCGAGGGAATGTTTCGCATGATTTTTGAAACGCACTATCTATAGAATTTCGCTTTTCTTTTTTATTTCGAAGTTCAACGAATTGTTCCAGCGTGTCTGCTAAATGTTTCATGCTCTGCTTGTCACGCTGGAACAATTCGTCGAAATTCGATATATAACAAAAGCGAAATTCTACAGTTAGTGAGTTTCAAGAATCATGCGAAACATTCTTTCGCCTTGACAGCTTTTTGATCAGGCAGTTTGCCTGAATGCGCAGGTAGAAAGTCCGCGCCAAATTTTCTTCCCGATTGTTCCCTTTAAAGTGCTTCTCCTGGGTACACGTTTGAGAGTTTGTACCAAGTGATTTGACTTTCATGATGCCCACACGACTGTCAAAACACCTGTAAAGTTTGAAAGGCGATTAGGAATGTGCAATTTCTTCTTCAACATCGGCCAGAAGATTATCCATCCCGATCCCGATTCCAATGATATTCTCCAAAACCGTGAGACCTCAATGCAATACACTTGGTTTCATGCATGAGCTATACCGGAGAATTTCGATTTAGCCCCCTGGGGGAATATTCGGGTTTTGCTTCTGTTATGAGATTTGAAACTAAGAAATTTGTCCCAGATAAACCCCCCAGCGGGTAACTTCTGCATAAGCCCTATTGGGGGCTCAATGGGATCCTGTCGCAGAGAATGACATTAGCGTTGCATGGTACTTGCTTGTATAAATGCCTGCTTTTGCCCCTGCTAAGCGCAATAACCAGTGGTGTTATCATTTGGCCCGCATCAACTTTGCGGGCATGCATTCGGGGTCGGCTATTTAGCCATGTGAATAATGCCGCCAGCGAAAAGCAGGTTGACAGCCATTATAATACGCATTTGGGTTGGGTCGACATCGGTAACGGCATGTGATGGTGAAAGACTTTAATTGTTGACCTGAGGTTTCATGCAAAATGGCCTTCAGAAAGCTGTGTGAAGCGTTAGCACACAAACCGCTAACCATGTGTTCAGTGTCTGCGTTAAGAATTTTTGCGGCATGCAACACTTTTGTTTGCTCCACTCCAAATTTGCCCCTGGGGTTGAACCATGCACACCACGCACACCCCATTCCCAAATGCGACACCTTTAACTTTCACTTTAGGTTTGACAGTAAGCCCGAAGTAAAAATAACAAGCGTTAAGCAAATATCAAAAATGCCTCGCTGCATCTGGACAGTTTAAACTTACGGCACAGTTGGCAACGTTTCAGGTTACAATAAATAGTGTATTCACGGTTCCAGTTGCTGCGTGTATTTGCCCAACGAACCATCACTTGGATATTCTTCTGTTCTGTTGTTAAAGAGCTACCGGGCCAAAAAATATTGGTTTCTCCCACCAAAATGGCAAATAATACCACAACCGTTCTAAATCTGGGATTCTACGAGCGCGAACCAATGGCGTTCAGTTGTTCATTCGAGACAAATCTCAGCAGATCGCACTTGGATTGCCCTCAACCGGGTTTTGTGGCCGAAACCACTCGACTTTTACTTCGATTGGCAAAAATCGACTTTTTCCTCATAAATACTTCGACATTTTCGAATTCATTAGAGTCAATCTATGATGGAAGCATTGACACGGCCCTCATACCCCTGACACCCCTCCCAGAACGATTAAAGCACGCGAAAGCCAGTGTTCCAATTCCGGCTTGGGATCAGCAGATTTTCGTGCTTGGAACATCAGCCAATAGTCCGGACTTTGTGTACTTGGTGTTTAGCTTTCTGACTGCCTTCAAATTGTGGGCCTGGGCTGCTGCGCTGTTGGTGTTATTGATTAGTCGGGCGTATCACATGGGTGTTCAATGGTTGATGCCCAACAAAGAGACAAACGTTCGTTCACAGGTACATATAAGGTGATCGTTCAATTTTAAACCACCGAGAAAATCCAATTAATCCCCTCAGAGGCCTAATTCATTTTTTTGGCTGACGCCGCGTTTCCCAGAAGATATAAGTTTGTCAGTGTGGGGTCATCTAGGAACAGTATTAATGTGACTGGTCAAGCAATACTATCAGTGCGGCGGCAACTCGATCACACGAGCAGGAATTGAGAAAACTCCTCCGCCGCCGCAAATGCAGCGTCCCCATCAATAGTTCAAATCAGGCCCTTTTTATGGCATGCACAAGAACAAACCTAACCAAAATATTGATCACAGATGTTTCATGTGCTGATCGTCAGTTTCTTCGGCATGTTGTTCGCTGAGTTGTATCGCGGTCGGATACTGACGAATTTGTTGACGGAAAAACATCTGTTCCAATTCACTGATTTCGAACAGTTCATCACATTGGTTGATCGGGGTTCGATTAAAATAGCGGCTGTTTCTACGTCGTGGACGAAAATACAGGTTAACTATCACTGCTTTTGTTAGTGCAGCCAGGGTTGGGCAAAAAACGTTTTTCTTAAAAACGATTTTTTGTAAAAAAAACTTTTTTTAAAACGCCCAGATGACCAAAATATGCCCTCAAAAAAATTGGAAGACGCTCATGGTGGGCAGAAAACGTGGTTAAATGAAGTAATTCTATGTGTTCTGAGGCAAAATAAACGGGTTTCAACCCTTTTCTAGCGAGTTGTTAAGATCCCATATCAGACCCGCATCATGGGACCAACTTTGGCCGGGGTCATCACTGAAAGTCAAACTCCGTGTATCGACGTATCTCGACAAAGTAAAAATTGGTCGAAAATTTTTTGAAAAAAATGGGACAAAAAGTTGATTTTCCTTGATAATCAGAGTACTTTCCCTGAAAAATCAGGGAAAATCAGGGAAATTCAGGATTTAAAAAAAAAACGAAAAACGACCCAGGCGTTTTTTTTTAAAAAAACGTCGTTTTTTTAAGAAAAAACGCCGTCGTTTTATTTTGCCCAACCCTGAGTGCAGCACGCCGAATTCAGGTTGCCTTCAAGGCCGCGTTGAAGCTTATGGCCGAACTTTTGCAAACAACCAGGTGTATGCTTTTGAGGGCACGCTCCTGTTGCACAAGAATGACGCGTTGCTATTATGTACATCATGTGTTTCGGACGAGACTAGATTATACATACGTATGTACATACAGTATATGTAGGTGATCTGGGCCAATCGTCAGGGACGAACTCACCGGGTGGACACCACAAAGTGCTTAATGCTCTGCCCATAGTTTCGTTGCATAAAACACATCTAAAACACACAATTTCAATTGGGACAACAGTACTGCATTGGCTAACGTTGATCACTTTCCAGGAACCCGACATGCAACGTCTTTTGAACTCACTCAATCGTCGAGGTATGATCGAACTACCGCGCAATGATCCAACCTCTTACCGTGATCAGATCGTGTCAGGTCAAATGGTCTATTTAGCCAATGAAATGAACGTGCGGAATTGGGCCAGCAAATGGTGTGGCACACGGTGGGTGGTGGGTGATGTGTCACTCAAAGCAGTATTGAAAGCCAAGCCAAAGAAATGCACACTGCTGCATCTTGTGCTGTATGAAACATAATGTCGCTGAGTTTCACGATAATATCCTCCAGACCTACAGCTCAAATTCTCGAAAGCGCTACGATACCACCGGGGCGGTTGCGCAACAGTGTATCTGACATTTGACGCTTTCCACCTCGGTGCGTAAATTCCCTTTTATTCCCGAAACGTGCAGCGTTGAACAACGCATTGGCACGCAACGAGTTGAGGTTAGCCAACAAGAAGTTGTCATCATCGGGTTTGGGGCCGCAACTCCTCCGGTGGCAGCTATGTACGCTTTCGAGAGTTTGGTGCACCCAAAATTCCCATGTTTCAGCTACGTGCACCTCAACACAGTTGGTGTGATGAACAACGGGTTTCTTTTCAACCCCGAAGTGCCTGACGACCAAATCGACCGAATTAATGAGGCAATTTTGGACATGAATCTTGCGTTTGAAAACATCAAGGCGCGCTACGCGATAGCGATGGACAAAAACTGGAAAATATGTGATGAATATATGCCCAGTGAAACATCACTTGTTCACAATCATGAGGCGTCGATTGATTTGAACAAAGCCATGGGCGCATTGATACTATTGGCTGCGGGGTTCGTGATGGCTGGGTACTCATTAATTGTGGAATGTATGTGGAAAAATGTCAATCGGCTAATAGGGGTATGGTGGGAATGAGAAAAAGAAAAGATGCAATATGATTATCGCACGACACCAATGCATCAATAAAAAATACGTGTGTGAAGTTCTATTGATTCACTTGGCAGCGAATGTGACAGGGTACGAGACTGGACATCTGGCCTGATCGAATTGAGTAAAATCTTGGATGGAATCAAATTTGTCATGGCATTATTTTTGTTTGAAAAACATACGTTATTGTTACCATGCGTGCGATAGGTATTGATACATTAGGTATACATTTTATTTATAGGTGAAATCGATTGTTTGTGGACGATGAAAGACATTTATCCCCCAGTAACACCACCGCCACGTGATTCCTGCTCGTTGCCGATGGTTCATGACCGGTGACTATGCTTGGTCCTCCAAGCAGTGGGATTCCTTTACAAATCTTCGTAAATGTTCGCAGACCTGTTGGCAAGGCGAGCAATAACGTGCTCACCGCACAAACTTAAGGATTGTTTCCTAATTATGATAGAAAGTTGGATACGCGTGTTTATTACACTACCGAAAAGCAGGGGAGCCTATATTGTTCATGGAACATTTATAGTCCGTCCACCAGCTCATGGCACTTTGTGTTGCTGCTGGCCGACTTGTTCCCTTCCTCCACGTTCTAATGAAAGAGAAATCGAGTTTCCGAAAAAAATTATTTTTGCTCCTAAATTGCTGTCTTTATGAAATCGACGTGTTTTATAGATTTTAATTTAATTTAATTTTAAATTTGATCGAATTCAATCGTTTTCGACCCATTTTATTTTTTTTTAGTTTTTTTGCAAAATCGCTCACACTCAATTTCTCTTTCATTAGAACGTGGAGGAAGGAACCAAACCAGCCAGCAGCAACACAAAGTGCCATGAGCTGGTGGACGGACTATACTGCTCTCTCTTATTCATCTTCGTTTCTAGGGCTCTGTCAATTCGTTACCGCGAACTCGCAGCGACACACAAGTCAAAATATAAACCACAAAAAAATATTTTCTGCTCATTGTTGAGCAACGTTGAGTAAGATTGAATAAGGTTCTGCCGAAATGTTTGAATCTGCTCAATATCTACGCATGTAAAAGAGAAGAGACGGGCGGAAAGCTATCGTCTGATGATTACAGTACACTCTGCGGCGCAAAATCTATACTGTTTCACACAGTTTTGTTTACGGGCTGTTGCGCGCAGGTGCACTCTGGTCCATTACGCCGTTTCCATGCACAAGATGGTGTAGCAGGTCATCTCCAGTGCTAACGCACATCGATGCTCTGTCCAGCTGAAAGGATTATTTGCAGTGTTTTCATTGTCGATGTGACACCGCTTCGGTTGAGGTGTTGCTCACTGATGTGAATGTTGAAAATTTTGACCAGCGTAAGTCCTCAGCAGAATGTTCTGCGAGTGGAATTTGGTGGCACGCGTGAATCTCGAAATGTCCTTATTTGCATAAATCACGCCACCAGCAAGGCAAGACCGATCTGTACACAGCCTGATATCGGCCGATGTTCGATCCACACCAAAAAAAACAGAGTTCATTGTATTTCGACTTATGTATGCATTCTTTATTCAGTCACTCGATTTGCGTATAAAAAAACGTTCTGTTTCATAACATATGTATTTATGTACACGACTGGATTTCAACAATTATTAAAATACAATTTGACAGCAGTCAATGCAATGCAACACGGGGCTCGGCCATGTGGTATAAGTCTGACTCGAAGTCATCTGATCACACAACAAATTAATAGTGATTATGGCAAACACATACACACAGAATGCACATGCGTTGAGTAAAAGCAATTGAAGAGAAAAAGGGGAGGGGGTTGACAATCAAAGAATTTTGAATAATTCGTCATAAAAAAGACATTTTCATTGAGACGGTCGAAACGCATGACTAAACAATTTGTTTATATTTCTCATACTTTCTAAAAGATACTCCACTTTTATAATTCTTAACCGCAAAGCGCCTAAAATAATACACAATAAACTAACAAGTATAGTTTCCAGTGCAAAAACAAACCCGCACAAAATGAACACAGCTCATTTGGTGAGGGTACTGTACCTACTCACTACGCTCAAAATTTCGACTTCAATAAACTAATAAACAATGAAACCAAATCACAAGAATTGAGCAGTGAAGTCTCACGTTAGTGTGTGTGTGACCTACAAAATGTAATTCAGTTCACAAAATATGCTGTATGAAAAAACAAGCAAAGGAAAATACAAAGAAAATAAAATTTACAAATCAATCACGCAGCAACAACAAGTAGACTGGAACGCAATCGGTACAAAACAACTTCCAAACGCTCACATAAATTCAACTGCATATATATAACACCAGATCCTTCTGGTACATAAAAGACACAGGTACAGTGGCTGGACCACCATGTTGCTTTTCTGTTTATTACCAATAGTCGTGACGCACACGCACAAAACCAATGTCAGACTTAACTGCCCATTTCACAACATTTACTGGAGGATAAAACGGCGATGAAAAACTTACTTGTTATGATAAAAGAGCGAGCGACTAAAATACGTCATGTTAGATCCCGATAACAACAGGAAATACAATTTTTTTTCAAACAACACCGTTTTACCCCCGTGTCATTCGACCACCATTGATGATCCAATTATCCCTTGTTATCCCCATCACCCCCAATCGTGTCTTCATAACTGGGCGGTGGTGCCTGTGGCATCGGCTGCGCCGGTCGACCTTTGGCAAACTCCAGTTCTCGGTCGAGCGCACTGTCGCCTGCTGCCTGGTCGGCTGATGTTTCACTCATTTGTGTACAATCGTCGTCATCATGTTGTGGTTGTTGTTCGTTAATGTTGTTGTCTACATTGTTGTTGTTTGCAGTCACCTCGGTCTGTTGTTCATGCGACGTTGACGCTAGCGATGGCTCCTGAATGAGTGCGCGTATTTATAAATGTAATCAGTGAAACATCAGTCTAATGCACCGTGGGGCGGGTGATGTTTCAACGCCGACTTAGTAAACATCGAACCAAAATCGATATACTGACAATGACAAAGACAAAAGTTTGAATTGAATATTCCTCAAACAAAGTGCCACACCTGTTTCTCAACATCAACATTTTCCGCTGTGGTCGGTTCGCCTGCTTTGGGTTCGAACGAATTCACGATGCGGGCCAACTGTAATGAAAACAATATAATTTGGTGAAATTCAACCAAGTGAACTCCTATTCATCCATGGTCTCAACATTGCAAACAGAACAGACGGTCGTTCAGAGGAATACAAATCAAAAACTCGATATCGAACAGTGTCCTGACCGAGTTTACTACTGACACTAAGCCTTGACCAGCGTAAAAGTTGTTTATTAGTTTCCAAAACAATGGGTTCATTCAGTAAAACCGATCGATGTAGCTGATTGATAATCAATTCAACCAATCAATCCCATTCAATCGCACCTGATCAAGCAATGTCAACGCCGATTGTGTGCGTTCCAATCGCCAAACGGCCGTCTCGTTTGTGGCCGGTGTTCGCGCGTACGTGCCACCACGCGGCCGACCGTGACCACCCGCTGAGATAGACGGCGCTGGCACATCGGCCTGTTGGGTGATTAGGCCGGGTTGAAGTGCGTGACCCACAATAGAATTTGCTGATGATGACTAATACTAATGTCGTGTACGCACTGCAATGCATGATTGAGCAGCCACGAATGAGCGCAACTATAATTATGCGTTGCGTTTTCAACACGAGTACGCGACAAGATGTAAAAAGCTTTGGAAAAAAGTTAACCAACGAAGTAACACACGAAACAAATTTAGAATCTTGAGGTAGAACAGGGCAGAACAACGACCTCGGTATCGATATTTGAAATTGAATGTTGGCTGTGCAGGGTTTGACCTATTTACGGATGAGCGGTGCACCAGGTCATCGTCAGCTCGTGCGAATGCAACCCTGATGCACGCGATGTTTCACAGCCCACCTAGTATATACTACGTTACGTACATTCTGCATGGTTGTGTGCAGCCACTGGTGTGCTTGCATCAATGTGTGTCGTGTTTGTGTGTTGGCACGCCTCAAATGATCGACCATCCTTGGCCGATTCACGTCGTCGCGCTCGTCGTTCAACGCGTTGAACAGGTACTTGACGATCAGGTACACCTTGATCAATCAGGGTAATTGGTATGGGTCGATCAGGCAACAACGCTGGGGTAACTGTCAAACTTGGTCTAGCCTTGCGTTGCTCATGTGACCCTTTGAGGGGATTGACACTGACATCACTCATTTCGACCAGCACAAAAGTTGTACATCAGAATGTCTTCATGTACAGTCCGTCCATCAGCTCATGTCACTTTGTGATGCTGCTGGCCGACTTGTTCCCTTCCTCCACGTTCTAATGAAAGAGAAATTGAGTTTCAGAAAAAATTATTTTTGCTCCTAAATTGTGGTTTTTATGAAATCGACGTGTTTTATCGATTTTAATTTAATGTAATTTTAAATTTGATCGAATTCAATCTTTTTCGACACATTTTATTATGTTTTTGGTTTTTTTGCAAAATCAGTCACACTCAATTTCTCTTTCATTGCAACGTGGAGGAAAGGAACAAACCAGCCAGCAGTAACACAAAGTGCCATGAGCTGGTGGACGGACTATACAACTTGTGACACACCTTACGTCAATTTATAAGGTCACGTGACCGAGGCAAGTAGATGTATGGCCGTTTACAGCGGGATTGTCTTCAACCGATCACCACGCCTGACACCGGTACCATTGCAACCTTCAAATTCCCAATCCAACGCCCACACCTTTCTATTGAGTCTCGAGTGCTGGTCCAGTGCATGTCGCATCAATCCACCGACGAGCACTGTGCTTGGCTGCTGCTTCACTGATGTTTCATCACTCTCACTCACAGTCGCTGCTTGTTGGTCGTCCACGCTGGTTGGGTCCGGCAGTACATCTGCAGAATACAGTATGTGGATCATTCAAACGTTAACATATCCTCACAATTAATAATCCTTTTCGAAACGGGCGAACGATCTGGCGCACCATCGGAGTGTGTGAATACAGGGCGGAAGTTCACAAAACACACAACAAACGATTTTCAATCCTGTTCATTCCCTTTTAATTGAGCAAATGCTGTCAAACACAAAACCTTACGCAGCAGATTTGATTAATCAAGCGCATGCACCCCGTGTCACATTACATACACCCTGTACTGACCAGCTGCATCGTGATTGGTCGACGTGCACGGTTGTTGCGACCAATCATCGACGAACGTCACATTCTGACTGTCCGATACCGTCCGGACCATCTGACCCACTGATGTTTCACTCGGCTCCGTGCTGCTGTCGGCGTTGTCGCTGATTTCGACGCCTGAATGATAAAGGGACATTCGTTGAAAGTTGCAAGCTGTAAACATTCTGGGTGTGGTCTTAATGGTGTCACCGATCGAACATTGTCGGTAAGTGGGAATACGACGGAATGCGCAACCAAATAGACAAATTACGAACATTAATGTCAATGTTTGCGGTAATAACAACAACAGCAGTACGTCGTTTTATAAAGTCGCAATGCGACTATAAAAAATTCAAAACAAGGATTCGTAACTGAGCCTACACAGCGGCTGCTCATGGGAAATGTTTCACCGATTGCATAAGTGCAGGCTACTAGAATGGAATTGATTGGTACGGACATACGCAAACGCAAACTACACCAACATGAGCTCGATTTCGAAGGTGGTGTGTATTCAAAACGAACAGAAAGAGAAAATCATCGTGCTCCATATTGTGTTCTTCAACGTGTAACATTTCCCTAATCAGCAACCAGGTATGAATGTTTCACTATTCTACCAGCTCCGAAATCAAGCTCACGTTGGCGTAGTGTGCCCATAATTCTGTCCACAAACTGAATGGGAAGCAGAAAACAGCCAAAGTTATAATTTCCGGGTCAAAACGCCCCCCCCCCAGTCGCACCATGTATGAATAATTCAATCCTTTGGGTTTCCAATCCATCGCGCAAACACATCACGCTCGTGATGCCGTCCAAACATTGTTTCACTTGATCGTTCGTATACGCAGAACTCATCTGTAATTGGATGATGTTTCAATGGACTGTGTATTGTTGTATTAGAGCATGTTAAAAGAGCCTGGTTCTAGTAGCTGCAATAGATGCAATGGTGCGGCTGAAACACATTACCGATGAGACTGACAATTGATACATAAGTCTTCGAATCTGAAACAACTGAACCCTGACCGGAGTTTGTTGAGAGACTAACACACAGGTAAACAGGTATAAAGCAGCCCGAGTACCGACTTTGTCCAAACGCTGTTTTCCCGTTTTTTTTGGTCAAAACAAAATAACACAC
>JASAMV010007405.1:0-16174 GCA_030248065.1 Rhynchonema sp. JSB1_4
TTAATGGCAGCATTTCGCACCTCACCTCTTAGGACAGCTTGGCGAATTATGATTGTATAACTTTTTACTTTCTGCTCTCAAACTGAATCCCGATCCCCGTACTTTTTTGGGCTCTCCCTGTCCCTTTTCAAAATGACGGATCGGGATAAATAAAAGGGCCGGGATTCCGGGATCGGGATCCCGTTCGAACACTGCTCCTGGTTGGGTCTCTTCGCTAGTTGGGTGTAAGGGTTGGGCTCTGGCTGTAAAGCTCGGTCAGTGTAAGCTCGGTGTAAACATGAAACATTGCCTGCTGTTAACGTGTATAATGATTCATTGTTTTACACCCGGCTTACACCGAGCTTTATGCCCAACTGATGACATTTACACCGTTTCGAACATATGTACATACCGCCCCATATCTGTGCGCTATAATAGTTGAAAATCCCACTGCATCACCGGTGACCGCTGATAATGTCATTGCTAAGTTCTTTATCTTTCAGTGGTCTCCTGCTTGCAACACAGCAATGGCTAATAGCGGAAGCAGCATATGACGAGCAGAAGACGAGTGCTGTCAATGGCAGTCACGCTGTGTCTGGTCGTGTCCCACTGCGCAGTGGCAGCTTCGCCCGTCGCTTGTGTGCCGATGGCCAACGGCGGATGTCAACGCGCGCATGCTCGGGCATTCCTGAAACTGCTCAGACAGTTTTTTTGATTTGGTCGGTTGGATTAACGATTGTAGCTTTATTTATTTATTCATTTGAAGTAACGCACATCTAGTGATTGATCAGTGCGCCCGAAGGCTAATTGGCAAATGCTGTTGAACAACAAGAAGATCACGCTTTACAGTAATTATGAGCTCATCTTTGGTTTTGGTGCACGCAATGCAAAACTCAAAATTAGTCAAGGTGTATCCTGATTCCAACATTTTGACATGGTCAATTGCATTTACAGAGCCACATCAATCGCTTATTGTTATGACGAGGGCAATGCTGCGTGCTGACAAACCTGTTTTCTATTCGTCGCTTCTTGTTGCTGGGACCGGAATGGGGAAGCTGGGAAGCCCCTGCCTGGCGTGGGAACACGTTTCCGAGATACAGCAATCGTCTCTCAAATTAAGCAACTTCTATTGCATCCAGATTGCTCTCCGCGAAATTCTGAGTCAATATTTATTCAAAGTACAAATTTCTAAAATCTTGAATTCTGTATTGTTGATATCATTTTTTTCTAGCCTTTTACAAATTTATTTCGCGCTTGCATCTAGGTTCGCTGGAACAATAATCGAAACAGCATCGTTTCGAGCCTCGAGAATCGGGTGTCCACAAAATTTCAGGTACTTTAAGAGAAGCACTTCGTCGTACAATAATATCGCACTTCGGCGTGGAATAAAAGCTACGTCCCTAAAGACAAACTAGGCCAACACGAGCTCGGGTTTGGAGTTCGGTGTACTTGCAAAACGCAAAGGAAGAGAAAATTATCATGAACCGTCTTGTATTCAACAACGTGAGACGTCTGCATGTTTTACCAAGCTGTAACTTGTCACAAATCGGGCTCGTGTTGACGTAGGTAACGTTACTATAATATTTTCTGTATGGAACTACACTTTAATAAAGGAACATTGTTGGCCGTACACACAAGCAGAAGCAGAGAACTATAAAAAGCCACAATGGAATAAAAGCCAAATATAGAACCCCAAATGAGTAAACAAGTACTTGCAAAATCAAGGATGTCATTCTAATTCATGTCTGAGAAAAGTATGCTTTTTATATTCTGCGTTTCAAACACTTCCACAACCTTCATGGAGCCTGTAGCCACCCGGCAATATTGTAACAAGAAGGTGGAACGATAGAGCGAAAAGAACGAAAGAAATCTTGAGCGTGCAATTTTAATGTGAACAAAGGACGACTCAAAAGTGGGTAAGCCTTGCATAAAAACTACACTATTTCCTCTGCTCAATTTGGATATGTTCACAGCTTCATGTTCATTATGAACTATACATAAAGAAAAACCTTCTAATATTTTGATTTTCAGGAAAATAGTTTTACGTGAACTGTGAAGAGGTGTCTTAGGTGCACAAAACTGAACTTTGAGAATGTGCCATGCATAGCCAACAACAAAGTCACACTTTCCACGAGTACACGGCGGCGCCGTCGTCCTGTCGCGACGCACACCGATGCCCGGGTCCCACCCAATGCAGGCGACACGTGGTCGTGCCCTGGAATTTGGTTTATTGTTTGACCGTTGCCCGGAACCATACATGTTGAATTCAGCGACTCGGTTAGTACTTAAGCGCTGACTCGGTCGAGGCGTGCGAAGTACAGCCCTTCAAATGAGGGTGCGAAAAACAAATTGCGTCAAAAGAGGCGTGCGACTACAATGAGGTGCGAAAGCTCGCACAAAATGAGGCGTGCGACGTACAGTGAGGCGTGCGAAAGACAAACGGCGTCAAATGAGGCGTGCGACGTACAGTGAGGCGTGCCAAGTACACTGAGGCGTGCCAAAATCAGCCAAGATGAGGCGTGCGAAAGACAAACCGCGTCAAATGAGGCGTGCGACGTACAGTGAGGCGTGCGAAAGACACACGTCGTGAAATGAGGCGTGCCAAAATCGGCCAGATGAGGCGTGCGAAGGACACCGGCGACGCTAAATGAGGCGTGCGAAAGACGTATGACATCAAATGATGCATGCGAGACACAACCGACATCGATTGAGGCGCGCGAAAGTCCACCCACTTCAAATGAGGCGTGCGAAAGTCACTCCCACTTCAAATGAGGCGTGCGAAAGTCACCCCCACTTCAAATGAGGCGTGCCAAGTTCATTCGTGTATTATGTACCAATGACATCTGTAATGGCCTGTACCATGCTGATATATGATGCGGCGTACCAAGTACGTTTACAATGAGGCGTGCGAAGTACATCGGACGTCAAATGGGGCGTGCGAAGTTCGGATTTTCGAAACTCGCTTGTAAAGGCTCGTAGAGCGATTCTGAAACCAGTTCTGGAATCGATTCAGTTTTGCGTGGTTTATACTTTTTTAATTAATTGAAGTCCTTAATTGATTCCGGAATTTAATTCGGAATCGAAAAATCACCGATCGATCGATCACCGCCGATCCGGATCAGAGACCGTTGCTTGCCGTGCTGCTCTTATATATGCATTTGGCGAAACATTTTTGCCCGTCAGTGCACTAGTGTGTTGGCGACTTTTAGAGCGAAAATCCTCGATTGTGCTGTAGAATACCGTCCAAAACTTGCTATGAACATAAAGAACAACATATATTGTGCCTGCGAAATATACCTGCGGCGCGCAATGTACAGTGGGACAAAAACGACAACAGTATGCGACGTAACATTTGTTTTGTGCCTCGCACGCCTCAATGTACATTGTACGCTTCAACTCGCATGTTTATGGACGTTCACGGCGATGTTTAGACTGTGTTCTGACAAAAAATCAGCAGACTAAAATTCTCCAATACACTAGTGCGCTGACGGCCAAAAATGTTTCGCCAAATGCATATATAAGAACAGCACCGCAAGCAACGGTTACTGATCCGGATCGGCGGTGACCGATCTATTGGTGATTTTTTTGATTCCGAATTAAATTCCGGAATCAATTAAGGACTTCAATTAATTAAAAAAGTATAAACCACGCAAAAATGAATCGATTCCAGAACTGATTTCAGAATCGCTCTACGAGCCTTTACAAGCGAGTTTCGAAAATCCGAACTTCGCACGCCTCATTTGACGTCCGATGTACCTCGCACGCCTCATTCTAAACGTACTTGGTACGCCGCATCATATATCAGCATGGTACAAGCCACTGCAGATGTCAGTGGTACATAATACACGAATGAACTTGGCTCGCCTCATTTGAAGTGGGGTGACTTTCGCACGCCTCATTTGAAGTGGGGGTGACTTTCGCACGCCTCATTTAAAGTGGGTGTGTCTTTCGCACGCCTCAGTTGAAGTGGGGGTGACTTTCGCACGCCTCAGTTGAAGTGGGTGTGTCTTTCGCACGCCTCAATTGATGTCATACGTGTTTTGCGCGCCTCATCTTACGTCTGATGTCTTTCGCACGCCTCATCTGAGTCTGATGTCTTTCGCACGCCTCATTTGACGTCGGATGTCTTTCGCACGCCTCACTGTACGTCGCACGCCTCATTTTGTGTCGGTTGTCTTTCGCACGCCCCATCTTGGCTGATTTTGGCACGCCTCAGTGTACTTGGCACGCCTCACTGTACGTCGCACGCCTCATTTGACGACGTTTGTCTTTCGCACGCCTCACTGTACGTCGCACGCCCCATTTGACGCGGTTTGTCTTTCGCACGCCTCACTGTACATCGCACGCCTCATTTGACGCAATTTGTCTTTCGCACGCCTCATCTGAAGGGCTGCACTTCGCACGCCCCGACCGAGTCGCTAATCCAACAGGTATGGTGATAACTTAACTGGCGCCGGCTAGACAAACTCTTTGCAAAACACAATGATGGCGCATCATGGCTAAGGTCGACGTCATACTGTACATGGCATATCCTGGAGTGTGTTACGAAAGGTACCATGACACGACCAGGTACGGTTCGGTCCAGGTACGTTTCGGTCCACGAATTTTTCGGTCCATGTACTTTTCGGTCCACCACAATTATTTGAGTCCCTGGTTCAAAATGCACTGCAAATGAAAAGGACATCGGTAATCAGTACTGCATGACCAATAAATCCCTTTCATAGTAAAGGGCGGCGGATACATTACGCATGCGCGCCCCAGCTCGTTGCTTATGTTGTCTCGTTGAAACATCAAGCTTGCATGGCTTGTTCAGGGATGGGCTTAGGCGTACACTTGTCGTCAGGCTTAGGGCTCCACCAGATATGTAGACCCGAAACATAAACTTTTCTATGTCCATATTTCGGGTTTTGAAAAAAAAACCCGAAACCCGAAACACAAAGCATGATAATCGAAAATGTGTCGGTCTTGCCACTTGTATAGTTGACGTGAACAATTTATACAGTCAGTCGAAACATTTTCGATTATCCCCTGCACCAAATGAACAACTTTTACGCCGGTCGAAATTAGTGCTCCAACTCTGTCACAAAATATGATTCAAACAAACATTTATCCTCATTGTCTACCGGCCCAAAATGGACAAGTATAACTCCACCTTAAGAAAACCCTACAAGCCCAAGACTCACGACAAGTGTACGCCTATAAGCCCATCCCTGAACAAGCCTTACAAGCTTGATGTTTCAACGAGACAACATAAACAACGCGCGCATGAGTAATGCATCCGCGGCCCCTTACTACAGAAAGGGCTTTTTTGGTCATGCGGTTCCGATGTCTTTTTCATTTTTAGCGTATTTTGAAGCAGGGACTCAAATAATTGGGGTGGACCGAAAAGTACCTGGACCGAAAGGTTCGTGGACCGAAATGCACCTGGACCGAATCGTACACCAGGTCCGAAAAGTACCTGGACCTAAATGTTTACGGACCGAAAGCACCTGGACCGAAAGGTGACATGGACCGAAAATTACTGTGGACCGAAAAGATACGGAATCCTTTAAGCCGCGCGTGCGACAGTGGTCTGTGGGCAAGACAGATCCGTTCCGATCATATCACGGGATGTGGCTACCTGGTCCGATCACATTGATGTGACGTGACTATACCTTGTCAGTTCCGATCCGATCACAAAGTGTGATGCATGTCGACCAATGTTTGCTTTCCAAAGAGCTTCGCTGGATCTTGACATTAGTAGGAACGTTATTATTTGAAACGCGCGACGTTGTCCAAAGGAATTGAATGGAGTCTACGAAATGGAACACAAACAAGAAGTAGAAAGTCCTCAAAATACCGATCTGTGATAAAGCTTTCAATTTGAGTCAAGACTTTGTATAAACGCATAAGTAATTCACGCATGCTTAGAACGGGAACACAAAATTTCAGGCACTATAAACAGCAAGCACTTCGTCGCACAATAATACTGCACTTCGGCATGGAATGAAAGTTCCGTCTGTACCAAATTGCATTTTGTATGGAATTGCACTTTAATAAAGGATGTAATGTTGTCCGGACACACAAGCAGAGGAATAAAAAAAAGACACAACTTAAATGAGCGATGCAAAACGCCAAATGAATGAACGTTTACAAAATCAAGGATGTCATTCTGATTCATGTCTGAAGGTGTGCTTCTATTTTTGCGTTGCACTCCACTTCCACAACCCTCATCGTATGAGATAGTGGAACGATGGAGTGGAAAGAATGAATGAAATCCTGAGCCTGCAATTTCAATGTGAACAAAGGACTCAGTAGAAGGTTTGCAACGATAATGTAAAAACTGCTGGCTCCTTTGCTGAATTTGGACATGTTCATTATGAACTTATGGAAAGAAATATCTCCTATGTAGTTTGATTTTTCAGAAAAAAACCAGTTTTACATGAACTGCGAAGAGTATGTATCCAAGGTACACAAAACTGAACTTTGGAAACGTGCCATGCAAGCCAATAACAAAGTCACACTTTCCACGAATAGACAGCGGTGCTGTTATCCTGCTGCGTTGCACATCGATGTCCGGGTCCCACCCAATGCAGGCGACACGTGGTCGTGCCCTGGAATTTGGTTTTGCTTGAACTTTGCCCGGAACAGACTCACCGACTTGACCGCAGTCAGGAATTTGACAAAAATAATTTTGATTTACATAAAACGCTCGGCCACATGTAACGAACAGCATGCTGTTGAAAATCACAGGCCAATGATTAAAGGGAATTCTGTGTATAGTCCGATCACATCGACATCGATTTCATCAAAAATCAGAGCTTTGTTTTTTTCGGAAACTCATTTTCTCTTGCATTAGAACGTGAAGGAAGAGAACAAGTCGGCCAGCAGCATCACAAAGCGGCATGAGCTGATGGACGGACAATATGTCCATCGGCCGGCACTGTTATAGCGCGCGGAACAAACTCACCCGAAAATGAGTGTACGCCTTGCATCGACAGTCGTTTGAACACATGATTGCGCACTGGCCTTGGTACTGAACGCCTGCAAGCATTGGAAATCGCTCAATTTACGATTAGATTTACAGCAAAATGTGGCGTAAAATGTAGTATAACTAAACCAGACGAGACATACATAGAAAAAGCAAACCGACCATTGATATCGTTACCAATCGTGCCCCCGGTTCCCTCTGTGTCTCGGCTCATCTTGTACACAACAGTATTGGTCGGAGCTGAGAAAAAAATTGGAAAAATTATCAGAACTCATTCTTCCAATGACCAAACAACAATACGAAAAAACATTGCAGTTGCCCACCAAGACATTCCAGAGTTGTGGACGGCATCAGGCAACCTGTGTGGGAGGAACTGTACACATACATATAGTCCATCCATCTCCTCATGACACTTTTTGTCAGATGAAAAGCTTGACAGGATCCAGTGCTGTTCCGGTTGGCTTACGAAAAAGAAAAGAAAGAGAAATCGGTTTTTATTTTTTTTTGTGCGCTGTTTTCTCTGACATTGCCTTGCGGAGGAACAATTTTTCACAACGGAACCTGAACCTCCCAAACAAAAGTGCCATGAGCTGATGGACGGACTATACATAACATCATGTCTGACGCTTTTCGGTTGATACACACGAGCAAACTTTGCACCACTCCTCACATTTACATCATTCTCTGACGCACATAAATTTTGCACAATGATTAAGCATTGTATGTGTGCTGTATGTAAGGTAATGTGCAAGACAACATTTTATTGCGATGGACTGGAGTTCAGTTGGGATCAATGTTGGGCATAATCTGAAGCCGTCGATTTTGCGTGTAAATCTTTTCAAAAGCTCTATGCCTAAAAGGAACCATGACTAAACTGTGCAGACGTCATGCGTGGACGCCAAGCCACTAACCAAGCCGATAAGCACACACATAGCGAGCGTTGCCGTTCCAGTCACATAGTGAGCCATAATTGCCACCGCGCAAATCAATGTAGCTCATGTGGTAGTGACACCGATACGGACAACTGGAGACAAAAGGGTGAAATGACTACCAGTTTTCAAATTTCCACGGCTTTTGAGCGATGTTGACTCGATCGCGTGCTATATAATGACTGTTCCATCCGACACAAACGTTAAAAATAGGAGTGTGGTGTTTACTGGCTGACAAAACTCTGGGCAGCGCGTGTTATTGATATGGCATCGATGTCCTTGGTGATTGCAAGTGCCAAAATCTCTCGTTTTAGGTATTACGTTGACAAAGAACTCTAGGTTCGAAACGTCGGTGTTAATGAATCTGTGTGGTAAATCGGCCGACAAGATTCGTATCTTATGGTCGAAAGGAATATAATCACATAATAGTCACTTACGGAAATCGATAGGGCGCCACAATGGCGTTTGCTTTGCGACCGTCAACGTAGTACAGGTTGTGGTATCGTGACGCGTAACACTGCGGAGACGGACGGAACATGCCTACGAACACCCAGTATATGCCACCGAACTGAAAATCAAATACAAATCCGACGCCCACTTGGCCGAACCAATTCGAGCAAGCACCGAGACCGTGCGAGCTCGTGTGATTTTGTGGTGTGTTCCGCCAAAGGATGCATTATTTGAACGCATACTCTCTCCAGCAGATACAATTGCTCGAGGGCGAGAATTTTCGCTCTCGATCGCTATACGTACATACATATCAGACGTATCATATATATACGCAGTTGTAGTCAGGGTTGAAAAAAAATTTATTCACGAGCTTTCTTTCTTCAAAAAAAATTTTTCTGATTTTTTTGACGGAAATTTTTTTATTAGAAAAAGTGTTGCAAACGACGTTTCAGGATAAATGAAATCGATACAACATATTTTTCAAAAATTGAAAAATTTTCGCCTGAGACCCAAATGGTTACACCCGGTAGTGTCGTGCAGATTCCATGGTCTGCAACCAGTCTGAGGTTGATGTTAAGTAAAGTAAGAGCACCACGCGTGGTCCTCTTGTATTCAACATTCATTCCAGTATATTTGATACGGATAAACCCTGGTGGTTTAATTGGCGGACGTCTGCGAGGTACGATCCTCGTGGCCCCGCGCGTGCCAAGCGCGTTACTGTTTGCGGCCCAAGAAAGATGAAGAACTATTCATGGCACAAGAAAATGGCCGAGGCCAAGAAGAAAAATTTGAGAAGAATCTATGTACATATTTGGACGCCATCTATCTCTGGTTGTAGTTGTAAGGCGGTCAGGGGGACAATTGCAAGCCAAACTGTCCTGTTCAAAAGAGAGAGATTGACTAGTATACATGGAAAAACAGCTGTGCAAATCTACATCATTATAAATTATGTATAGCTTGACCTGATTGATCAAGTTGATCATGGTGTCAACAGCCGAGTCCGAGTCGGGCATCGCCAGCATGCCAGGTATGCCACGATTGTGTCTGCCGGTCAGACAGTGGTCGTATGCGATGAACCAACTCTGATACGGATCGTCGTGGATGTGATAGCAAATGGTGCCGTTTGACAGATAGCCAATTGAACCTTGACAACCTCAAAATTTAAATAACAAAGGAACGTTACTGTGGAGACAGTGCGAGACCAGTGCAGTTCGTGGTGGAACAAAAGCTGCCACATACATTTTCAAAAAAAAGATTGCTTGTACCCACACACAGTGTTTGTTTTCACACATTGCTTTGAAAATTCACCTTAAATGGTATAAATGAAATCAATTATTTCAACTTACTGTCCGGGTACAACGTCAAGTCTGAAATTGACACAATAACATTCACAGTATGATTATGTAAATTCAGCTGTGATTCATTATGCGTATAAACGCATCTGCGCTGTTGTGTTTTGTTTACTTGGTCGATATATCAAACGGATGTGATCGGATATGACTTGCCTTGGTTCTTGCATTAAGGATATTAAGAAATTTTCTGGAGCCATTAATTTGTAAACTGTAAACACTTATAGGTATTCATCGTTACTCGAGCGGCTGTTGATGATTACCCTTTCGTGTCTGAAATGAAATAAAGTACTACAATTTCGTCCATTATTATTAGTTATTCGTTTTAAGTCGGGGAACAGAGCATTTAACGTGGAGCTATGCCTGTCCATTTTGGGATCGTAGACAATGAAGACAAAATTCAGTCCGAGTCAAATTTTGTGATGGTGTCGGGGCACTAATTTCGACCAGCGTAAAAATTGTTCCCCTTCACCATTTTAACAACATGCGCGCTGGTCGAAATTAGTGCTCCAACGCTATCACGAAATACGATTCAATGAAAATTTTGTGCTCATTGTATATAAGCCCATAATATGGACAAGTATAACTTCAGCTTTACGCTGGACGAAATTAGTGGCATCACTAAATTTCTTAGCATCCCAAATTCAAAAAAGTCCCGTTACCAAGGCAGATTACATCCGATCTGATCACCAAGTTTCATATCGCTGCTTTCTCTAATGGCTCCCAATTAAAATGTGAATATGTCAGTCTAAAATCCAATCTGAAATTATCGCATTCATGCACTCTTGCTGACAGAACTAGACAGATCCGATCAAAGCCGTGTTAAGTTTGCCTCTGACGCACCAAACTGACACATAAAGTAGCGCTGTTCGTGACTGAAGAGATCATGCACGCCAGTGGGTCCCATGACGCCTACGTCGTTTCGTTTGTCGGTGAAATATGGGTAGGACAACGCGCGGCTAGATCGGTCCACAAATCTGCGCAAAGATGATCAACGATATGGTTTAACAATAACGTCACAGCAGTGAGTTTTACCGGTTTCGGCCCGTTTTTCACCGACAGGTCGAAATGCCAGGCCTCGTCGGTGCGAACACAAAAGCACGGTCCCCCATTTAGTTTTCTGTCTTTTATATATTTTGCACTTGGCGTACAATGTTATGTATTTGTGATTGGACCAGCTGATGAAAGCTCGGAGTCAGTCGTCGGTGCCAAAGGACGTCATTGAGCTTTCACAAACGGCACCCACTTTAGGCCAACCTTCCATCCGCGAACATCCATCCATCATAGAAATCGACGGAGTTTGGCAATCGTTCGATCCCGATCATGGCGAACAGATTGCCTGTTGTCATGTGCTGCAAGTAAACATGTTGTGCGTCGTGTGTGACGGACAATACACACGGATCCAGGGTTGAACAGAAATTTTTTAATTAACGAGCTTTTTTTAATTTTGTTATTTTTTTTGACTAAATTTTTTTATCAGAAAAAATGTTGCAAACGACGTTCAGGAAAAATGAAATCGATACAACATATTTTTCAAAAATTGAAAAATTTTCGCAAAAATTTTTAATTAACAACTTTTTTTGAAACAGCCCTGCACCGATCTGTCGTGTGTCAGTGCGCGCAAAATACAGCCAGTCGCTACTCGTGTGCCCAATAACAACCAACCAATGCCAGCCAATCAGCCAGTCGGAACGCATTCTCATTGTCGACCATCACCAAACTACCGTACGACCCATAGGTGCCATCTGCACACGCCAGCCGCGCCACGCTTTGACTGGTCGTGGTGACATTCTGCGCCACCCAGCACATGTCACCGTCTTGGTGGGTGGGTAGGGTCGGGTGGGAACAATCTGGGTGGTTGGTGTGTGTGCAAGATAAATGAGGCTTAGTACACCTATTCTTTATGGTGTGCCATTATACATAATATTAATGGTTTTAAATGGGTTTTTTGGCAAACAGTTTAGGCGTACGGGTTTGCTGCGAATATGCAATAACAGATAAACGCACCGGTCGGGTTTTCCGGCGGCTCATCTGCAAGAAAATAAAATTAGTTTAACGAGTGTATACGTATGATGCCGAGGTAACAATGGGTCTCATGCTCGAAAACGCTGGTAGGTAAAATGAATTGCGCAATCCAATTATGCGCAACGCCGCGAAGCAGCTCTCGAAGAACGATCTCCACGTCGATGCATGAAGTTCCTTTTAGCCCCAGAACGTCCGTGCGTTGAACAACGTGGTTGTTCGTGTAAGCACGCAAAAGAATAAAAATTGAGGTCAGCCAGCCAACGAATTGTCATGATGCGCCCTTTTCATTGCGCAATGGGACTGCACTTTGTGCAGTGCAATGCAACTGCGCGAGCACGATTTCGAGAATTCGACCCAACATGACGTGTATTGATGGAAAACACTCACCAAACTGGCAAATGAACGTGCGCATGTCGGCGGCATTCTTGTCTGCCAACAGACCACCATCTTGCGTCAGCACCACCCCCGTTTCATTGCAATTATCAGGCTGGCCAGACTCCCACCACGAACCCGAGGCCACACTGATGTCTGGGATTGAGATGAGGTCAGAGACATAAAGTCACGCCTAACTGAACCATTTCTGAGGACTAAACTTTCCGTATGCAGAAACAACAAAACCAAACTCGTTGCATTAATGTAGTCCAGTCCGTCAAATGCCGGTATCGTACAGGTCCCGTTGTTGCGTTCCACACCCACCCACGGCGCTGCCGCGTCCACGTATTTGGCTCCGGCCTGGAAGCGTGCGCTAATTCATATACTTGGCACCAGTTAAAAATTGTTGAACAGGATCCCGACAATCGAAAAAACATTTTTAACTGCAAACATTGTTTCTATGTACATAGTTGGACTGATATGGGCATCTTGGCTGGTCAATGTTTGCTGCTTGCATACTGTAGGTTAATGGCTGCTTTTACCAAGACGATGTGGATCCCAAAACCTCCTCTGCCACATATTGTTGAGAGCGTAACAGGGACCAGCTATACTATATACACCCATTATGTACCTATATAGGTTGCGTCTCTTTTAGCAGTTCAGTTGCGATACCGTAAGGGCGGGCACAGTAGATACAGACACTCGAGGCGGGACGGGACACACAAGTCGCCTGATGAATTATGTTGTGGGCCGGTTTTAGGACACAGAAGCAGCGTGACCAAATCAACGAACGGAGTAAAAAAGTTAAAAAAAGCACACAAAAAAAACAATCACAGCAACTAATACGGTGTCGTAGCTTACGTCCTTGATCATGTTGCTGATTGCTTGCAGCTCAGTCAGATCCCTCGGCTCGGCCAAATAGCCCCTGTAGCCCGCCAGTCCGTCCATACAAAACGATTTGGCATTGGCAAACGTCATGAAACGTTCCTTGTACCACATGAAACATCTGCCGTCACGCAGCGTTCGTGGATGTACGTACTCGGAGCAACCTGAAACGCCACACTGCCTTGCTTTTCGCGTGGTCACGTTTCACGTATCACGTATTGGTGTAGTAAGTTTCTAATTTCGAAATTCGTGGCCGTCAGCTGTTGATTGCCGCAATCTGCCGATAAGAACAGGAAATTTACTCAACAAAAAATATCACTGATATATAGTCAGTTTCTGATTTCGTTGCCTCATGCATTTTTACAGACGCAGGGAAACTCCCGTTCGAAGTCGAAGCAGGCAACAAACTCAACACACAGTCAACAAAGCACGCAGCTGACACACACAGCTTGTTTGACCTGAAACATTCGAAAAGCACACGAGCCAGCTGCTTGGGGCTTGTTGACCGTGTGTTGAGCTTGTTGCCTGCCTCGACTTCGAACGGGAGTTTCCCTTCGTCTATAAGAACTCATGAGGCAGCGAAATTGGAAATTGCACAATCAGGGTCAAACCCTGAAACAGTCTTTGGCCGGAATTCAGTAAACGGTTGAGCGGAGAGTTGAGTGGATGGTACAGTGGAAGGCTCCAATGGAGAGTTGAGTTGAAAGTCCACTGAACTTTTCGCTAACCGTTTCGAGAATTCCACTCTTTGATTTGGACCTGCTTGTTTGTCAACTGTTCGCAACATGCAGCACTACGTACAGTTCCGGGTGCAAGGCTGAAAGCTGAAGTCGCGTGTACGCGCGTGCACGCGACTTCAACTTTCAGCCTAGAATTGCACCCGGTACTGTAGGAACCACCACGCTCAAACAGACTCCAGCTGTGACCCTCCACCTCATGTTCGCCCCACCAGTCGAGCAAACATAAAAAACGAGATGAAGAAACGAAAAGAGAAAAAAAGAAAATAGAAAAACACATGTAGATTACTTACGTAAACCGTCTGCAACCGATAAGATGGTGGCCACAAGAAATGTCACTATAGTTAAGCCATGCATTGGTGCCATTTCTGTCATTTCTTGATATCAACTGGTGGTATACTACTTGCTGTTTGCTGGCAATATCGACTCAAAGATAAGTTCTGAAATTTGATTCCTAGAATTTCAGGAATTTAGGGCGCGGCCAGGTAGATGCGGACTGCGTACATTAGACATAGTTTTGTTCAATGTCCGCAGTCCGCATCTACTTAACCTGGCCGCTCCCTTAATCGGAGAATGGAAAAACCAATATCAAAAGCCTGACTGAATGCAAATTTGTCCTGGTCTGTCACTGGGCACGCATTAGGGCCACGAGTTAGTGGATTATAAAACAATGGGATCAAAAATCCATCTCACATCATTATTGGACAACATTTTGGTGGCAGCATAGGTGGTTGTACTGGCCAACGTTGAACTAGTGCAGCTCCGCAATGAGTAAGCGAACCCCATACGACTACAGAGGAACACAGAAATGGGCAGATCCAACAATGTTTCGGTTTCATGTATTTTGAAAACGAAAGAAAGAGAAACGCACGAAATTGGTGAAAACACGCTCTCCACCTCGGTGCGTAAATTCCCTTTTGATCCCCAAAACATTTGTGTGTTGAACAACTTTGCTGTTCTCGTAAGCACGCAACAAATTGGGATCAGCCAGCTGGAAGCTGTCATCATCTCTCTCGGCCCAATCTCTTTCTTTTGCTTTGAAGCACGTGTAACCGGAGCATTATTGAATCTGGCCAAGCAAGTTTTAAAAAAGTCGTCTCATGAGCTCGGGGTTGCAGTTTACATGTGCAAACAAACCTGCGAGTTAGTGTAACCGTTGTTTGAGCAGCACTAAAAATTGGGCTTTTTCAAATAAAGTTTTGGGTATCTGGCAAGAAAATCGTCAATGAAAAGATTGAACCATTTTATGTCATTCTTCACACACGTAGCTGTGGTTTCTGGGAAAAACTTTGTCCAAACAGATTGAAATTTGGCATTTGTGTAAGTTTAATATCCCCAACAAATACACCGAATGTCAGGCATATATGATTCGTTCCTTTGTGCCGGTTAATATGCCGGGTTCCAATAAAAAGCGGTGTGGCCAGACACTCTAATACCGGAGAAGTTCGATTAACCCCCCAAGCCCTATTGGGGGCGCATTTGGAAAATTTTCCGCGTTAGCCGCGTGGGAGCACTTTCTATTTCATACACAAATTGTAAACTCTAATGAAAACGCTAGAATTTGTACCCAGGTGCAAAAGTCACTTCACGCACGCAGTTACAATTCTGAGTGATTATGTTTACAGTTCGAACAGCACTATGCAAAGCTTCCTTTATTCTGCTGGATCCTAATTAAGATGTCCCCACTGGGGCTTGTTTGGAAATTTGCCGAATAAGCCCATGCGAGCTTATTTGGAAAAAAAATTTTTTTTCAACATCTCGAAACAGACGCAGTCCCAAATAAGCCCCATAGGCCGTCTTCACAATGACCCGTTTTCCCGTTTTCCGTTTTCCCATTTTCCCGGTTTCACGGTTTGTGTCTTCACAATGATCCGTTTTCCCGTTTTCCGTTTTCCCGGTTTCCCGTTTTCCCCTTTTCACGGTTGGTGTCTTCAAAATGATCCGTTTTCCCGTTTTCCCGGTTTGGCCTAATTATTTTGCACCGGGAAACAACGGAAAAACCCAATTAGAACCGGTTCTAATTTTGATCCGGTCTTGGTTTAGATGCTAGGACATGTCCAATTGCAGTAATTGGACTGTTTTGCGTGCCAATTATGTACAGTAAGTATATTCATTGTGTATATTTGCATTCATTTCAGACAAACAAGCATCGTGTAAGCTTACTCGTGTGTCTTTACCATTTGTTCACTATTTAGCAAATGTATACTGACAAACAATCAAATTTTGAGGCTGGCTACCTAAGCAAAAGCCTAAATATAAGCAGGATATCGAAAATACGAACGGAAGCCCATCTTCGGCGGCATTTTATGATTGTCATCATCATTTTCAAACACGAAACTTAAAAAAATCAAAACTTTTCAATCCACGAGGGGTCGAACCCGGCACGTTTTGCGTCAAAGATCCAAGCACAAACCATAAGCCAAGCGGCCGATGCAGACAACCCTACTAAACGGTCTATAAGCAAGAAGATATCTATGA